>MU628441.1:0-154190 GCA_025688805.1 Aspergillus egyptiacus
AGACCTGAACCGCTACTTAGTTGTATGCTCTCGCAGCCGGGCCAGACTTACCCGTACCCCACATCGCGCCTTTATGTGTCGTGGATAGAGCTCAATCTTCGGGAGGGGAAGGTCCATCTTGAATGTTCTCTCTTTCAACAGTTCACGTGTCTATCGTCCGCCCTGAATGAAACGCTACGTCCAGCCTGTCCTCCTCCGACCTGTGCCTTATTTCCGACCAACTCTCTCTGTTTCACAGGCCAGGGGCGGCTTGAGACTTTTTGCGAAAATGGCTTCCTCGTCCAATGTGGTCGATGTCAAGCCAAACTCGTGGCATGGTGCCGGTGCCGCCGAATTCGACTTGAGAAGTAAGTTAGTCCATAATCATAATTGGTATCTGCTCTTTAGAATTACTGAGATTTTGTAAAATAGGTGATACTATGACCAAGCCAACGCCGTCCATGCTCGAAGCGATCTGCCAAACAACCCTTCTAGACGATGTCTTTGAGGAGGATCCCGTGACGAACGATCTTCAAAGCTATGTTGCAAAGCGCACAGGCCATGAAGCTGCGCTGCTAGTCATGTCGGGTACGATGGGGAACCAAGTATCCATCCGCACACACCTGGTTGAGCCTCCGTACTCCGTCGTTTGCGACCACCGTTCTCACATTGTTTGCTACGAAGCAGGCGGTGTTAGTGCCTGGACAGGAGCTACTGTTATACCTCTCGTTCCCAAGAATGGGACCTATCTCACCCTGGAGGATGTCCAGAAGAAAGTTGTGATCAGTGACAATATCCATACCTGTCCCACGAAGTTGATCAGTCTGGAAAACACACTAGACGGAATGGTTATGCCTTTTGATGAGGCTCGCAGGATTACAGAATGGGCACACAGCAACGGGATTAAGGTGCATCTAGACGGTGCCAGGCTGTGGGAAGCAGTTGTATCGGGAGCCGGGAGCTTATCAGATTACACCAGTCTTTTCGATAGTGTCAGCTTATGTTTCTCCAAAGGCCTAGGTGCGCCTATTGGCAGCATTATAGTCGGTTCGGACGCTTTCATAAAAAAGGCGCGGTGGTTCCGTAAGTCAATAGGAGGCGGTGCCCGTCAGACGGGAGTGATAGCTGCTGCGGCCAGGGTTGCGCTTGATGAGACTTTCGGGCCAGACGCTCACGGCCAGCAAGGAAGGCTGCGAGAAACTCATGTTAAAGCGAAGCGCGTTGCAGACATGTGGACAAATCGTGGGGGCAAATTAGCCTGTCCAGTTCACACTAACATGGTCTTTCTGGACATTGAAGCATCTGGACTTGGCCCTAACGACCTAGCAGAGATCGGAAAAGAGAAAGGCTTGAAGCTTCTGGGCAACAGAATTGTCGTTCACTACCGTGAGTTTCTCGTTTATCAAACCTACTAGTCCGTGGCTTAGCAGGCAGTGGATCTAACGCTTTACAGAGGTGTCAGATGAAGCTATCGACCGCCTGGAGCAAGTCTTTGACATTGCTATGAAGGGTCAGTACCAACAAAGTGCGGACATGAATAAGCCTTACGGGAGTCGATGACTGTGACGCCCTCTCCTGTAACCCCACTAGATGTACCTTAGCATTCTCTCATCTCCCTGTTGCATACTGCGCCTTCATATTTAGACAGAGAATCCTGGATGCATCACTTAAAGGAGGTTTGTTTAACCTGATATGATAACTAACACAGTACTAGTATGTTCCAAGAAATTTAAGAACATTCTCTAATCCATAGAATCGACAGGAAACAGGCATCTGCAAAAGTACCTACTTCATTGAATGCATTTGAATTTCCGACTTGGATGTGTGAAATCTAAACAAAGAATCCATGGATGGTGACGGGAAGGACCCCACTTCAGTCAGTCCCATTGGCTCAGCCGTCGATTGTGGCCTCAAAACTTGGCATTTATGCCGTGTTTCTGCCTGGGGCTTCCCGCTCGAGCCTCGAGCCTCTCAACTCTCAAGCATAAAGCTGAGCCATCTCCCAAGTCTTCCTTCGCGTTCCTCGGACGACGAGTTTGATGACTCGAACCAGGCAGCTTTTTGTCGCGTCCCCGCTGCCGACTCCGCCTGCAAGCAAGATCGCATAATCACAATCAGCCCGCCTGGCTGTGTTTTTCGATCGTACGGGCGGACTTTTTTTTCATCTGTGTATGTTCCAAGTCTTATCAATTTGAGAAGCGCTCTGAGCTAACTACAACCTACGGCTTTCTACAGAAATAAAACCTCTCTCCTTTAGCACCGTTGTACAAGCAAACCGTCTTCACTCTCTTACTCCTATGGTCCTCGCGATCCCGTGAACAGCATCTGAAAATAATCGCTTCACACGCCCTTGTTGGAGGCGACGAATTCTACACTACATGGCTTGGTTTTCTTGAATTATTCATCTCGTATCCAATTTTGACGGGCATTATTGGTCGGACTGGTCACTCTTCACCTTCATTCATCCATCCGCTCTGCCTGGCCATACTTTGGGGCTTCCTCGGTAAAGCAAAAGACACTCGGCGGAAGAGTACTGGCTTTCCAATTTGGACCTACTGCGACTCCTTTCATTTTACCTTTATTTCTCCAAGGTAAAGTGACTGGCCGTCTCTACCAAAGCGTCCCAAGTTTTGGTGCCAAAGTACCGAACACTGATGCATGGCCAGGTCTATGATATGGACTACCCCTTGATTGCACTCTCTATTCAAAGGATCCCTCAGAATCCAATCTAAGCCATCATATACCCATAGCTCTCGTTTGGGTTGAATCATAAGCATTGACTGGGGTCCGCTCACCTAACCCAAAATGGAGGCCACGCAAGAATCCACCCAACCGTGCACAGATCCTCGACGCGGGGGTCTCAATAGTTCCGGACTCCAGGAATCAGATTTGCAAGATGTCATCTGTATCCTTCATCCCAACTCTCCTGCTGCCCATGACGCAGTAGCTGCAACAGCCCGCGTCGCGCCTTGGCATATCCTGCAAAAAGACGCGCAGGAGTATCAAGATCCTCGCACGGCACCTCTAGACATTGCCCTTAGAATTTCATCCGAGGTGAAAGATCCGAACCGGGGGTTTTGCTTTGGACGTAACCTCGGTCGATGTGATATTCTCCTTGCTGGAGATCCTTCGTCCAAGCGTATCTCCAACACCCACTTTCGCATATACCTCACAAATAACTTCATTCTCATGCTTGAGGACGTCTCAACCAATGGCACCATTGTAGACGATTGCCGCCTGCGGAAAAGGGACGGGGATAACAGTCGAATGCTAACTCATGGCTCTGTCATTCAAGTGATCAACGGTGATGATATTTCGGACGAGGTCAAGTTCGTGGTACGCATGCCCAATAGGGAAGGGTTTGAGGACCTTTACGACAAGAACCTCATTCGTTTCGTCGATAAAGCCCATCGGCCTGGCGCTGGTCCACGCCAGCCGTCACTCCGCGGGTTGCAGTGGGCGAACACTTATGGAATGCACTGGTCAGGGAGCCCGACATATAATGTCACTGGACAGATCGGCAAGGGTGCTTTTGCAACGGTCTATAAGCTGGCCACAAAGCAACAGGGGGCTGTTTTCGCTGCGAAAGAGCTGGACAAGCGCCGTTTTATGAAGAATGGTATATTGGATCAAAAAGTCGATAACGAGATGAAGATCATGAAGGACCTGAAACATGTGAGTGGATGAGTGGCGATCGCAGTTGATGTTGGCTAATTGATGTCTTTACAGCCCAACATCGTCCAGTACATTGACCACCATGAGCACGACCGTTGGATCTACATTATCATGGAATATGTACCGTATGGGGAATTGTCGACATATTTGCAAAACGGTAACATTAAGGAGGATCTGGTAAAGACAATCGCTCGACAGGTGCTACGCGCGCTACGGTATTTACATAAGCGAAAGATCACTCATCGCGACATTAAGCCCGACAATATTCTGATTGCATCTTATGAACCCTTGAAAGTGAAGCTCTCAGATTTTGGCCTGTCGAAAGTCGTCCAAGAGGAGACCTTTCTCAAAACTTTCTGTGGGACGCTACTATATTGTGCACCGGAGGTTTATCCCGAGTACGAGATGTATCGCCGCGGCGAGGTTAGGAAGCGACGCAGAGTGGGTGATCCGTAAGTTAACCTACATCCCACCACTTCAGCTCCCTCACTGATTGTCAGGCCACCAAAAACCTCTCCTTACGATCAATCTGTCGATATGTGGTCGCTTGGCGCTGTACTTTACCACATTCTCGCCGGAATTCCCCCGTATACTGGAAGGGGCGACGACCGAGGGTCACAGATGCTGCGAACAATCATGACAACAGATCCAGACTACAACGTTCTACGCGCGGCTGGCGTCTCGGAAGAGGGTATCAACTTGGTTTCGCAGCTTCTGAACCGCAATCCTCAGCTTCGTCCCAAAGAGACCGATTGCCTAAAACACCCATGGCTTATTGATGTTCCCGATCTGGACGAATACGAAGATGATGACCTAATGTCTAACTACTCAGACGGACTTTCTGATATTCACGAAGACGCCGAGGAAGAACTGGATGCCTCTCAGCTTTCTCTAGCAGAGGGTCAGCATTTCGAACCAGAGGAGCCAGAAATTGACGTCAGCGACCTTGCACAGTCAAAAAGGCCGAGGATCGACTCACCCCCTGCTGAAATCCACTACCCCTCGCTTCCCAAGATCGAAATCTCCGAGGATGTGCAGCGGGTATCGCACTCGACTCCAAGGCGCCTTTTCGGCGAAATAACACCACCCGCACTACGCAGTTCTCATGCCCTAGGTGATGGCATAGATCCATTCGAGGATGGCAACTACAGCGTCCACGATTTCGTTTCTTCAACTGGTGAGTCGATTATCAGTGATGGCGACAGCCCCAACTCCGTCCTGTCCCTCCCGGAAAACCCCGTTGCTGGATCAGCACTTAGCTTACAGGGTGCTGAGAACCTCGTCCGCCAGCTCAACGTGAACTCGTGGCACCCAGGGACTACGCACAACCCCTTCCTTTTCGTCGAGGAACCCAGCGAGCAATCCATGGTGATCCCCGGCGATTTGGTTCAGGAGAAATCCCACCAAGCTAGCCCTCATGCGACTCCAAAAGCATCCAAGTTCAGCCGGCGGATTGAGTTGCCTTTACCCGATACTGCGAGTGAACGTTCCAGCTCTGATGATAGTACTACGCGGCATATAGGTGACCAAATCAGAGACTCAGCGACCGCGCCAGGAGAGATTTTCGACATCGAACTCGCCAACACGATTGACGCCAAAACCGGTCAGTTGATACCGGACGATGCCGACATCAGGGGCTTCCAGCCTCCCGCTGACCCTAACCAAACCAGTGGTCCAGTTACCATCCCAAGACCAATTCGTTCAAACGGAAAATCGCGGCCTCTGCTGGGCAAGCTGACAACACTACCTGGGTCTATCATTGATCTCACTATCCTATTGGAAGACAGAATGACTTCCTGGGGCCGTGGCTCCAGGGCGACTGTCTGCCATCCTGACCCCATGGATGCTCGAATTCCAGCATACGCCCTCGAAATCACGTTTTGGGCCCCCACCATTGAAGATCGCATAGCTTCTGGAAAGGACTGGATGGCCATGTCAGGGCTGATGGCCATCCTTTCGACAAAGACGCGCAAATGCATTTGGGTGAATGATGTCGAGCTGCGCAGAGGCCCGGACGGCGGCATGAATTTCGGCAAGTTGTACACGGGCGATATCATCACGGTTTACAAACACCGAAACAAATTTCTGAAGTTCAAGTGCGAATTCTACCATGGAGACAGCGCGCGTGAGCGACCAACCCAGGATAAGAAGTTCGCGGTGTGCAAAGTACTGATATCGAATGATACGGCGGCCAATCAACAGCCCCCACGGCAGAAGACAACTGAGAAGGAATAAGACCGCGCGTGGTGAAAATGTGCGAAGCTATTGCGAGATGACCGTCTGTCCACGACGACTTGGAAAGAATGTAGTATCTATGTCTTGGTTTTCTGCCGCGTTTTGGAGCTCTCCTTCTCAAACAAAGATACAAAACAAGTAAAAGGACAAAAACATGGATAAACGAAACGAAAAGAAGCCGAGAGGACTTATGAAGACTCATTGTACCTTTGCATAGCGACTATCTACTACATAGAGGGATATCAACCTAATGTTCAATGGCATACCTAGGCCAGTTCAAGGCATGTGACTCCAGAGTCCGAAAGCGGAACTACGTCTTTTAAACTGGTGGAACCTTGGCAGATGGTACCTCACCCGGACCAGCTGCTCAATTTCCGATCTCAGCCACTAACTACCTACATTATTCCTCGATGATAGTCAATTAGCAAATCTAGTATGTCCTCCTTTTTTTCTCTCTTTTTTTTTTCTTTTTTCTGCCCCCGCGTGGCTTGATGGAGGTGATCATTACGCCGAAAGCTATGGCCGACAATCCGGGCTTATTCCTAGCGTCCTTTCCCGGATCTACAGTCAAACAAACCCTCAGTGTGCTTCAGCATATCTCGCCATCCAACCACTGCGTTGCGCAAACCGCTCCTGTCTAATATAAGATGAGGCTAAACCTATCTTGCATAGTTCAAATCAATGAAGTTCCATGGAACTGTTCTTTAAGCGATGTGGTTCCCCGATGTTCAAGCGACGGAAATGGTACTGTGCAACCCGTTCACGGAAGCTATAGTTCCAGAACCTGACTGGATGCTGCTCTGTTCCCTCAACCCCTTTGATATCTGGATTTATCTGTTGTTCGCTCAGTTCTATTCTCTAGACTCATTTATACTCTGCTTCACGGCTTCATCGGAGTGCAAATCAACTTGGTGATCTTACCAAGATACTATTGCCCCCTCACATACTCTGTTCACCCGTTCAGATTCGTCTTTGTCTTCCATCAGCTCCTTACTACACAGGAGCTTGATTTTTGCATCTAGTCGCCTCGATCGCCCCTGCAAATCTGTCTTGAAAGCCAGCCTATATCTCAGAAACGAGTTTACTTCTCCTCTTTCGGCTTTCCCTGCCTTCAGAGGACCACGGCATCGTGACTTTATTTCAGTTTTCTTTCCTTTCGCATAGAGTTCATTGCCACTTACCGTAGCTGATGTCTCTGAATCCGTCGCCCTCTCCCCGTCCAGTACCAGGGTGGTCGAAGCCGAGTTTGGCTCTACGCAGTGGCGGCTTTATCCATCATAGTCCGATCTTGCCGAACGGTCCACACGATCCATGGCTGGCCGCAAAGGAGAAAAGCGACGAGGTCCGCCATTATCCACCTTTTTCAACAAGAAATGACGGGTTCTTCTCGCGGTCGAAAAGTCAGATCACTAGGACGTTTCCGCGCTTCCGTGGAAGTTCTCGCTCTCGCAAGGAATACTCTGAGAAAGATGCGTCTTCCCATGGATACCGGCGAGGATGGGGGAGCTTGTGGCTTGGGAAGACGGTCTTGAGACGCAGAAGAGCGCGGGCCTTCCTAGCGGTTACACTCCTGCTTGGGTATTTATTTTTTTGGACATGTACGTCGTGACAGCCCGCACGCTTCAGTTCTGCAGACTGCTAACTTGTGATTGCTGTCTAGCGTTTATCCATGTTCTTAGGCGGTCCGGACTTGGTGGCGGCCGGAAGTTTGTGATAATCCTGGAGTCAAATATTGAGGGAGGAGTTATGGAGTGGAAAGGCGCAAGAGAATGGGCAATTGAGCGGAACAGTATCTCGAACAAGAGAGAATACGCCAGCAGGTGGGGATACGAACTGGAAATTGTCAATATGCTGGCGAAGAAGCGATATTCGCATGAATGGCGAGAGGGCTGGGAGAAGGTTGACGTTCTGCGGGATACCATGAAGAAATATCCTGATGCGGAGTGGTATGTGAATACCGCAACCAGGCCATATACAACTAGTACTAAATTTGTTATAGGTTCTGGTGGCTTGATCTCAACACTTATATCATGGAGTATTCATACTCCCTGCAGGACCACATATTCAATCGCCTGGATGAGATCGTTTACCGCGATATCAATGAGTACAATCCTTTGAATATCACCCACCCGCCACCTGAGCTCTACCTTGATGAAACATCACGTTCGGCTCTTGGCGACAACGACCCATCCTCCGTACACTTGTTGCTTTCGCAGGACTGTGACGGTTTCAGCCTAGGTTCGTTCTTTGCTCACCGGTCTCTGTGGTTGGAAAGGCTCCTGGATATCTGGTGGGATCCCATCATGTACGAGCAGAGGCACATGCAGTGGGAACATAAAGAGCAGGATGCTCTCGAATATCTGTATACCACCCAGCCCTGGATTCGCAGCAATGTCGCCTTTGTCCCCCAGCGCTACATTAACTCGTATCCCCCTGGAGCTTGCGGTGACGAGCTCGACCCCAAGTTCCACTATACAGAGGGAGGGCGAGACTTCCTGGTCAATATGGCTGGGTGTGACTATGGCCGCGATTGTTGGAACGAGATGTATCAGTATCGCGAGTACAGCAAATGGCTGAACAGGAAATTCTCGGAACGTGTGCGAGATAGGCTCTCCGACTTTTACTATGGGCTTTTTGGCCAAGGTGAAAGCGCATAAGCGGGATATCATCAATTGGTGTTGCGTCTATTTCAGCTGAGTTTTTGGTTTACTTGAACTTATCAGTTCAACTTTACACTTGGCATGGCGTTGGGCTCTCCTTACTACGAACCATCCTTTGCATAATATATAGCTATAAAGCATCCCTGTCAATGAATTTCATTCTCCTAATCAGAAAATAATGTCCCTAAAATCAAGTACTACTCCATAGTCTGGGGACAGTAATGGTGAATCACCTAATCTAGTATAGCATGCCTATTTAGAAAAAGTCTATACATGTATATAAGCTATATAGCATTCTTATTGTCCCTTACGTCTATAGCTATATTTATTATCTTTTTAACCGTCCCCTTGTTGATTTAGCCTGGATTTAGTAAGATATTTTACTATTAGAATGACTAGCCTATATACTGTACTTTACTATCTTTTGTACAAACGTGGAAGTGGCACCTGAAAGCGGTTTAAGGTGAATACTAAGAATGATCCTACTCCCTTGTTTAGCGACAATTAAGGTCCAGTATGGCCCCCCAGGGTAATGTTTTCTCACTTTCGACTCAGGGCTTTTGTTAACTGACTCTGGCTCAGCTCAAGAATGAGACGACCAGAGCGCTTCGCAGGGGGGTTGGAACACAATTTACCTTCGCTCTCTTTTCAAGTAATACAGACATTATAGTCTATCCAGTCCTCCAGATTGGTCTTAAAAGCT
This sequence comes from Aspergillus egyptiacus, assembly GCA_025688805.1. Taxonomy (NCBI): domain Eukaryota; kingdom Fungi; phylum Ascomycota; class Eurotiomycetes; order Eurotiales; family Aspergillaceae; genus Aspergillus; species Aspergillus egyptiacus. The sequence continues at coordinate 9,253 of MU628441.1, forward strand.
TCATTACTCTTTTCTGAGTCTTCTTCTTCCGTCGATAATCCATCATCCTCATCATCAATGTGAATCCAACCGTGTATTTTCTTCTCATTTGGGGGATACCCTCCTTCAACTCGCAGCCAGCCAAAGATACTTCATGTTGCATTTTCCGACGCAGACTCTTCCCCATGGTCGAGGTCCTCATAATTGACTATAATGTTTGGCACCACTGGCTCTGTTGGCGGGAAAGCCGGTGTAAGGGCGGGCTCAGCCATTTGATATACCACGTTACCATTTCAGCAAGTCCACTTCCAACCTACATATTGAAGACCATGGACAGTGCAGTCTGCATGCAGGCGGACATCAATTTCAGTATCTTTAAAAGCCATGGCACTAAACAGCATCCATGGACATACAGGCCATCTAGTGCAATATTCCTCCTGGGTAAGATAGAGAAGTTAACATTTGTCAGAGCATAGAATAGTATCATTTACTGCGGGGTGGATAGGCTCTTGCATGAATGATTACATAGTTCTAGACCATGCCGCAGCATGTGGCTCAGTAGGGATTAGTCTAAACTGGCCATCTTGTAAAACATCCTTTTAGATGCCCATGATTACTCCTCCAAGCCAGAAAAAGGCAAGGTGCAGAACTTAACTCATCAGTATATAGGCAAGAATGCATTTATCTTTAACAGAGCCTAAAACAGTAAATATAGATTACAGCCATGGGCTTACAACATTGCAGGCTATGCCAGGCTTATAAAAGACACTTAACAGCAGGGAATATATTCCTCTAGTATTGCAGCTTAAGGTGAGGAGTTTGTCCAGATAGTGGACTTCCTGCACCCAAGAAAGGTCATATTGCACATTACACTTTAATACCCCTTCTTTAAACCTCCCTCTGTAGCTTAACTTCAGTCTTGGCAGGACAATACCCTTTCTGCTGTTATGTGAAAGTAGAAGAAATAACACGGCTGATAATACTGCATAGCCTTAATCTATAATGTCATGCAGAGCACGGTAGTCTGATAAGAAGTGAAGGGCAGTCACAACTGATAGGGCCGTATCTAATAGCAAACAATCGGTTTTATGATATAAGAGGCCGAATTTCGGGTTCGCTGGAAGAGATATTGACCAAGGAGATCGAAATTTGTCTTTTCCAATGGCAATATAAGCTTCCCAGCCCTCTCCAGGAGCTAAAACAGCAGACCACCACCTTGCTGCGTCATCATCCACAACACCTATATCCACCACAGCAGAACCCTGTTCTTGGGGTTCGCCGCTGTTGTATGCTTTGCTGTCGGTATATGCGAGTACAGCTTCGGGCATAAGTTAAACCCAACAAGCTAAAAGGATATAACTCCACGCAAACATTAGAATAGAGATGTGATTTACCTCTGTGTTAAACCATTGCTGATGGCTTTGGTCTAGGTCTGCAGATATAGAGAGGGGAGTTGGAAAGTTAATCAAGATTAGAATTTGAAGATGTTATTCCAGCGGCGGTATACTTGTAGACGACTGTCACCACTCTGTACATCGAGACTAACAGAAGCAAGCATAAGTCACGTGCTAGACATTGCCCCCCAAATGGAACTGCACAACCAGTCCCCTCGGCTCCCCGTAGCCTCCAGCTGCCTTCCTCAAAGCTGACCGCCAACAAAACCAACCAATAAACCCCCACCAATTGCAACACCCATCATCCGAAGCAGCAATCCGGCAGAAGCCTCGCATCCACGGCACTGGCACTGCAACGCAACAAAAGAAGAGCGTCATTCAACCTCGAAACCCACTGCGAACGGCCCCAATTGGCAAACCCCTTTCGAATCCAAAAGCACGAAAAAAAGAAAAAAGAAACAGAAGAAATCTATAGCGAAAAATGCCAACCCCCGAATCCGCCGCCTTTCTCGCGAAAAAGCCCGCCGTCCCGCCCTCCTACGACGGCGTCGACTTCGAAGACAACGTTGCCGTCCACAATGCCCGCGACGCGATCATCCGTGAGCAGTGGGTGCGCTCTATGATGTCCCGACTTGTCGGCGAGGAATTGGGCAAGTGCTATGCGCGCGAGGGTGTGAATCATCTGGAGAAGTGTGGGAAGTTGAGGGGTGAGTTTTTCTTTCTTTCCCTTTGTTTTCTTTGCTCTGCTTTCCTTTTTCTTCCTGCAATGGTATGGAATGAAGATTGGGAGTCGGCGTTTATCTTGGGATTGGAAGTATTTTGAGGGAGAATGGCGGGTAAAGTACAGCAGGGCTGACTATGCGGGGCGATTTACAGAGAAATACTTCGAGTTGCTGAGCGAGCGGAAGGTTAAGGGTTACTTGTTCGAGGAGAAGAACTACTTTGCATCCAAGTCGACGTGAGATGTTTCATGGGAGGACAGGGAATGGGATTTTGTTTCTTATATTTTCTATGGTTTGTTCTTATATGCACATGCCGCCGGTTGGTCGGTTGAATGATACTGTGTTTAGCCGTTGATTGTACTATCAATGTACCCTTCTTTTTCACCCTTTTGATTTCAAGGCTGTGGGATGGTGTATAGAGTGTTGAATTTGGTTTAGATGGGAAATGGGTGGGACGTGTATATATATGTCCAGTGCGATTTCAGGTATACCCTAGTTATTTCCAAAGTATTTATCCAATTCAGCACAAGTGCACGGTGTCCGGGTATCAGTAATAAGCACTATCAGTCCGTTGCGCAAACGCTCCGGGCGTATCTCCCCCAGCAGGACTTTCAACATCACTATCCCCGACATCACTACCGGAACTCAGCTCCAGATCTGTAGGCGGAGCTCGCATCCGTGCCAGATGCTCCTGATCCAGCATTGGTAGTTGATACGGAGGCTGAGAAGGAAACATATCTCGACCTGATGGCAGATTGGCCAAGTATTCGGACGATGGCGGGATCAGTTGCGTGTTTATCTGCACCATTGTCATTACTGTGATGTCAAAATATCAAGCACACTGGCGATAGAAACTTACAGTATCATTCATATGCACCCACTTCGCCTCGAGCATCTCAATCACCCGTCCTTCTTCCTCTCGACCAGCGCTATCGCCTGGCCCGAGCTCTCCCTTCTCCGGCCGTTCGCCCCCGGCGCCTTTCTCCATGCGGCGCTCCTCGAGGCGCTCTCGGAACCCCTGCTTCAGTCTCGACAGCCCGCGGCTTTTCGCGGTAGATTCATCCGCAGGGCACGTATTCCTCAGTCCTAAAGCTCCCTTGGCCGCGCGAAGCCAAGCAATCCCCTCGCCTATCTTCCCCGCGAGTTCCGCATCCACTCCAAAGAACCGACACGCCCGCGCCCGCGCCACAAGCCCAAGCACACGGGCGTACTTGACAAGATTCTCGTCAATCCCCGCTCTTCGCCCTTCCGCACCTACAGAGCCCAGTCCCGTTGCGGCTTGCTCTGCATACTCCGCTGCGCGAATACACAGCCGCGCAAAGAGATGCGCACGGACCTTCGGAATCTCCGGCGCGCGGACCATCCAGTCCTTGTCATTGGGATTCCGCGCCTGAATGCAAGCAACCACGTACGAATCATCCTTCAGAACCGCCAGCAATGTAGCCTCGGCTAGTGCAAGAGACGACAACGCCGCTTGTTTCGCGGGAGCGAGGTCGGGTATGATCCCAGCTTCCAAAGCTGTTGTGAAGTACACGGACGAGGAAATCAGGGAGTGGATGGTGCTGGCCTGGAGGACATGCTTTGTTGCTGTTTGGATGGCGGTGGTGCGCTGTTCCGCGCTGGGGGTAGAGGATGCGTAGAGGGTGCGGGTAACGCCTGAGCGGCCTAGAGAGCACAGGACGTAGCCGAGAGTTGTTAATGTGAAGGCGAGTTCGTATTGGATTCCGGGTCCACGAAGTCGTCCGGTGGTGGTTGGGCGGGAGGATTTCAAAGACAGAGAGCTTGAAGCTAGCGTTGCGCGCCATTCGGGTTCGAAGTCGGCGCGTTGGGTGACTTCAATTTCCTCGCCTGGTGGGATGGATAGGCCGGCTGTCGGGTCGATTGGCTTGCCATTGAGGCCTTGCGCTATTGTGATGAGATAGGGAAGGTAGCCGTTCAATGCGGAGAGGACGGAGTTTAGCTGGGCGTCGCGCTGAGGGCCGCGGGGTAGGCGGTTGTGGGCCTTGAGGGCGAGGCGGAATGCATGTCGCGCTGTAGTTGCCGATTGAGGAAGGGAGGGGTGTGTTCGGGAGGAGAAGTAATTCTGGAACGAGAGATGTGAGGTTGTAGGAAGGTCGAAGGGATATACCATGATGATCAAAGAGGTGATGGTTGCGGAGGGAAAATTAGTTACGAAGGTCGGGTACGGTTGGCGATGTTGATGTCACCGCCAGACCGCAGCCAAGAAGCAGCGCAATCAACTTGTGGATTGGAGTCGGTTATGTCTGCAATAGTACTGCGATATAAATAACTACAGATCTTCTGTGTCCCATATGCGCCCCCCGTAGCTTGACACTATGGTGGACAGCGTTTCCCCGCATCCATTCCCTGTGTGTTCCACCTGCCCAGCTCGGATCGTTCATCATCCAGCAGGACTTGCCTCCCTCGTTTTTGAGTCTATTGATGGATGTTTTTCGCTGTTGACTTCGGGGACGCATCGAATTTGAGATGTGTCACTGATTGTTCAGAGCGAGATGCCCGTCGGCTAAACTGCCAGATTCGGCCAGATCATTGCGTAGGAAGAGCTTCCCAGATACTTTTCAGAGATGGAACTCAACGACTTGCATCCAGGTACCGTATAGGTAGAGCCGTATTCGTGTATAGTCGAAGAAAGGGCTTCATATTCAATGAGCCAACCTTCAAAAAGAGCCTCCCTCACACATCCATGCCTTCAGTATCGGAAAGATTGCTCGGAGCACTGCTAACGCCAGACGAGTCGCTGTCTGCTAGATACGGCGCTCGCGACCGCATCTGCGAGCTCCACTCCTGAATGGTAGGAGCACCGCCCTCAATGATAATAGGATGTTCCTCGGCGCTTTTTCCAAGGACGGTTCCCGCATATCGTGACTCTTCTCCCGTTTTGCTGTGTTTCTTCTTCAAAGCCGTGAGATAATCCTCCTTCTCGAGCGAGTCGGCGTCCACCACATCACCCTCACTTGGCACGAATCCAGCGACACGCCGTATTTCGCGGTTGGCGGGGCCACTGAACCAAGCCAGGAAACCTTCCAGGCCTCGCATGTCTTCTTCTCCTTGCCAGAATTCCTCCCATTCTCGTATTTGTGGTCGTAGCGCACCGGCGTCTTGTAGAGCTTGATAGATGTCTTCCAGTACAGGTACGGGGTCGTGTGGATGGGCGTTTGCGGCGTGAGCTGCCGTTGACGAGGCTAGGATCATTAAATACCGAGCAGTAAGGTCAGCAATGGTATCTAAGACTGACGGTCGCGTGGAATGGAAGCCTGCTGCACGTAGTATCTGGATAATCGGCGGGCGAAGAAGGGCGTTGTGAAGGTCTGGTCCCGGCATAGTGAAGGCCTGAGTAGCCCGTCAACAAGTCCAAAAGGGAATGAACTGGGGATGATACTTGATCTTGAAGTGTATTTGAGAAATATAACACAAGGCAAGAGAAAGGGGGCGAGAAAGTTGTGAAGTCGCAAGAGTCCATGATCGAAGGAAAAGCGGACCGAAGCTCTCTCCTCCTTTGACTGCCGCCGCCCGGTTCGTTTTCACTTTCTCCTCTACCTGCAACTCAACTCAACACAACTCGCCATCTAAAAAAGAATCACAATCTCTCATACGCCACAAGGGACTAACTCTGTAGTCACCTTCAATCGACATGTCGGACACACCTCGACCAGCTCTAAAACTTACATTCGGAAAGAAAAAGGCAGAGCAGCCGCCGCAGGCCGAGCCCGCTCCTGCACCTCCTTCAGATCAACGTCCACCGCTACAGCGAAAACTGACCCTTAAGATCGCGCGCAAGCCTACTGAAGATGGATCACAGGAAACTCCAGTGAAGAAAGAGAAGGCAAAGAAACCAAAGATCACAATCAAGAAGAAGAGACCGGCAGATGAAGGCGCTCCCGACGAGCCCTCAGCACGCACATCACAACAATCAGCCGGACCAAAGCGATTAAAGCTCAACCCATCCAAGAAACCCGGTGTTCAGTCCATTCGGATTAAGAACAAGGGCCTCGTTCCAAACCGACCAGTTGGTGTGGGCTATGATTCAGAAGCATCGGACACCGAGCTCGACCCTGCTATCGAGGAGCAGTTCATCCTACGAATGTTACCAGGCGAAGACTGCGAGTATTTGAGACGCGCAATTTCCGAACGCCGATTCGATAAATCCGAATTCTCCTTTAAGCCACTAACGCGTGAGGGGCGACGTGCTGTCCTCAGAATTCGCGACAAGCAGTATGCGGCGGCGTTGGTGGACCTGCCTTGTATCATCGAAGGTATGAAAAGCTGGGATAGGCGGGGATGGTATAAATCAGCAGATATCTGCCAGATGCTCCTGGTCTTGGGGCCAGTTGCCAGTGAGGCCGAAGCAATGGATTATCCTCTTCCGTCTGAAATTCAGCAGTCAGATGACAAAACTCTTCAGTACCCTCATGGCTTGACGCCGCCTCTTCGATGGGTGCGAAAGCGTCGATTCCGAGATCGTATCAGCACCCGCACAATCGAGCAGGTCGAGAAAGCTGTTGAGGACTTGATAGCTCAGGATGAGGCCGCTATCGGGCCTCCCCGTTACGAGTTGGTCGATAAAACATCACTTGACCGTGCGGAGGGGCTGGTAAATGGCGACTACGAAGACTATGACGAGTATGACGATGAGCAGGATGCTGAAGGGGAGGTTGACGAAGCCATGGGCGAGGTCGACGGCATGTTTGAGGATTTCGAGGATAGCCTCGCTGCGGAAATGGAAGCTGTTCTCGCCGGAGATACATACGGCGGGGCTGGTGCGACTGCGGGGGCTGGCGCGGCTGAGGGCGCTGAGAGAACTGTTGAGGCCGAGGTTGTCGAAGAGCTCCCTGATACTGGCGTTTACCAGGCCGGCACGCCCATGGCGACTAAGCCGTCCACCCCTGGGCCAACCGCAGACACATCAGGTGATGAAAGCGAGGGATCGAATGGGGAAGAGGAAGTGGATGAAGAAGAGCTGGATGAGGAGCAACTCGAACAACAACGGCAGATCCAGCAGCAGCGCGAAGAAATCGCAGAGCTCGAGGCTCTTATCCGTGCAAGAACGGCCGAATGGGAGATACAAAAGAACCAGATTCTCAAGGGCAAACTTGCCAAGCGCATTCACGACCTCAAGCAGGAACTCGCTTTAAAGAAGGTCTCGATTGGAGAGGGAGACGACGCTGATAGCTAGCTGATTACAGTGAAACCACATCATAGTTTTTTGATACCCAAGTGTGACATGATACGCTTTATGAGGATTGCTTTAACTAACCAAATTGTACAATACGCAACCAATTCATTATTGACACAACCTAGGTTCCGCCCTTCCTCCCTCCCTGGATATAGGTAAATAATCTACCTCCCAACAGCCGGCGCCCCCGTAGCCTCCGCAACGACGTCCTTCGGCCGCAACTCCCTATCCTCCTGCAACTTCCTCTCCCTTAGTCTCTCCCTCTCCGCAACCTCCCCCTCCGGCCCTGGCGGCGTCCTGCCCACCTTCTCCCCCAAAAGCCGCTCATGCTCCTCCGTCTTCCGATTCAAGTCCGCTAACTGATCCGGCCCCTCTCCGTACCCATACCCGGGCGCCCCAGGCCCCTGAGCCGCGCCCACCGCTCCCGCATGCGCTCCCGCCTGCACCCGCTGCCGGCTCTGCTGGCTCTTCCCTTCAACCGCATGCGCAATCGATCCCTCATTCGGCTGCTGCTCGACGCCATACTCCGTGTCGACGTCGCCGTGGCGCTGCATGGTCTTTTGCTGGGTCTGGTGTCCTGACGTTGAGGGTTTGGAGGACGCGCCCCTGGTTATGCGGGGGGTGGGGTCACCTTGGTGTCTCTGCTCCTTATGCCCTTCGGTGGCTTCGGAGGGTGTCTGGGAGACCGGGTTGGTGGGCTGGGTGTAGGTGGATGATTTGGGGGGTTGAGGGGGTTGGTATTGCGATTGCATTCCGGTGGTCTCCATTCTGACTTTCGTGGCTTTTGAATTGAACTGACGATATCGATGCCTGAAGTGCAATGTGTAGTAGTAGAGAGATTTTGCTTGTGGTAGCGTAGTTGCTTTGCTTTGAGTATGAGTTAGCTATCTTGTACTAGTAGTTATATGTGTTGATGGATGCATGACGTCAATAGTGTACTTGAGGGCTCGCGTGGATCAACGTAGGAAGACTGGAGTTATCGGTGGAAGAGAAGTGAGGTCATATTCATATCGGCTCAGTATGTGGTAGTCCGTGATTCCTATCTGTAATTTCACGTTGCTTTTCTTTACTTTGTTCCGATGAGAGTCTGCTCGACCCCGGTTTAGATATAGGCTCGCTTATCCCCCAGAACGTGAAAGTCTCGCTGAATCTTTCCCCTAATGTACGCCACTTTACACGATTTACCCGCCGATGTTGAACAAGGTTCATATAGAGTCTCGGATTTCACCTACCGGAAGGAAGAAGAAGAACAGCCAGATCTGACGAGAGAAGAGAAGGAAGCACGTAAGGACAGTCTCACTCATATGGCGATCTCATTCGAGACTAGGGGCGGTAGTGCATTCTCGCCAGTTAGCATTCAGGAATTGTGCTGAGGCCATCATCGAGGACATCCAAAATCCTCGTTTGAACCGATAATAACGCAGTATCAAACAGACACTGTCAGCGTAAAGTACGAAACGTTATTCAGAGTTGGAGACGCTGGGTTGCAGGTTGAGGATTTTGGGCCGACCTCTGCGCAAGTTCAGCCGCAACAAATACTAGTAGGTACGTAAGTTTCATGGTTCATGCCGACAATGAGGTTCCTGGAGCTCGAGACGCCGAGAGGCGTAGTAACGTGGGAGACTATACTGGGAGGTAAGATGATTGATTTGGAAAAAAGGGCTGTTGAAGAAAGCAGATCAGGTTACTGCCCTCAGGACTGTATCTAGAGCTTAACTGGGGCAGTCAACTAACCTTTTGGAAGCCAGTATGCTGCTCGTACGAGGTTCTCTGCCATGTTTAATGTTTCAATATACGCATTGCGGATTCGAGATGCTAAATATGATCTCATATGTTAAAAAAAAAAATGCAAACGCACTAACGAGTCATAGCAATCATGCCCGTCACTAATTACATGCTGGTTATCTTTGAGAGTCATCTATAACATAAAAGAATGAAACGGTTACAGACACGGAGCGCAGACCCACAGACCCCGGCCCTGACAATTAACTTCCGAAAGAAGCAAGGGATGTAGAATCCAAGGTCTAAAGAGCGCAGGTTGTTTGGTGGGACGTGTACCCGATGATAAACCAGCTGGACCCTGGCGATTTGGAGCTGCCCTCAGATAGGTTGCGATTAGAACTCAATCACAGAGCCCATTTGTAGCCGCAAAGCGTACAACGAATGTAATGCACAAGTAGCCTTGAGATTGTGATGATAGGACGCTGTTTTCAACCAGGATACACAGGTGCAGCCTAGACCAAATATCTTGTTTCCTGTATAAGATTCACTCTTGTGCTTGCGGGTGTAATCGGGTGGGCCGGTTCCGCGCATGTGGTGTGGGTAGACAGAAAGAATGCGGCAAGGATATCAAAAGCACCATGTCCAACTCCGAGCAGTCCAGCGGTATACGAATGTCTGGTAAGGGCAAAGTTTATTATCGTCTCGTCGGGGTCGTGTCGATCACGTTAACACATCTCGCAGCATTCAACGCACTCCAAGCAACATTCGCAGGTTTCCTCGCAAAGGAAGCAGCAGCAGAGGGTCGCCAGACTATAGGCAGACAGACAAATGTTAGCGACAAAAGCAAAAGAAACCCATGAAGGGGCGCTAGCGAACGAAGCCGATCTTACCAAGCAGCGAGACACCCGCGATCTTTCTTCTGCGGAGGAGGTTGTTGCTGGTATTGCATCTGTGGCTACAGCGCACAAGAGAATCAGTCACTCCTGCTCGGCATATCTGTCTCAGGGAATAATCGTACCGGCGGTCCACCCTGTGGCGGATATGGGTATGGTCCTTGTGGGTAAGGCTGTTGCCCGTAACCACCTGGACCTTGCGGGGGATAGTAGCCCTGCGGCGGCTGCTGAGGATAACCTTGGTGGTATCCACCCTGCGGAGGATGTCTACAACATGTCAAGCCCAGTTAGTATATTTGTGAAAGTGACAGCATATCCAGCTTCTCCTCCGTATCAATCATTCAATGATCTTGAGGGCCGACAGAAACAGGTGGTATCGGCGCGCCCCTCGACAATCGCACCATCGCGACCCAGCCAAAAGAGCGATAATAGGGCAGCTGAACAGACAGAGGGGGGACGCTTACTGAGGGTGTCCACCAGGCGGCCCTTGGTTGTAGTAGTCGTTGGCGCTCATGTTTGCGCGTGCGGATGAAACGATATGGGGGGATTCGAAGCTGTCGGAGATGTTATTAGCTCGACAGAATCGATTGGCGATCGTCCACGGGCGGAAAAGAAGATGACGAAGGGCAAGTTCCAAGAACGCTTCTCGACCCTCTGGGGGAGCAGCGAGAGCCAATTATCACAAATGGGATCCGTACCCAAGAAAATGCCAAGTTTTAGGATCAATAGCGATCAAGAGGGGTCGACCCAGACGAGGAGCAAGGAGGAGGAAGAACTTGAAGAGAAGGAAAAGGACGGAGTAAGCCAACGAAGGGAAAACGTTCGACTTCGAGGTGAGGTAGAAGATAATTAATACCGAGTTGATCCTATAATTGTTCACACTTGGTCCCTTGGTCGGGGAGGATCGTTCGGACCTGGTGCCGACCGCCCGAGTCCCTACCCTCGTGCCTACTCTACCTTACCTACTCTAACCTACCTACCTGAGTCTACCTACTAAGTACTACCTCTACAGTCGGAGCCTCGTGCTGTCATGCAATTAAGTAAACACGCTGAACATCATACGACTGCAGAATTCGGCACCACTTGATAACTCTTAATATCTCTTTGTCAATTATCTATTCACTCGGAGAACATACGCTGGCTAAAGACGAGTGTAATTATTACAAGGAATACTCCGTTGGTACAATCCAAGCTCAGCCACATTAGCTGATTACCAGGGAAGGCTTGCTCATAGGCCCGGCTGACTGCAAACACCGTCAGCCTGTGGCTGTGCCACTAATTATGGCCTGCTTGCGAGCAGTGGTCCAGAGTCATGACTCAAAAGGGTTAGTGACAAGCCGGCAAGAAAATAGTTTCTCTAGGCACCCTGATTGAGAGTGGCTTCGAAGGTCCCGTCCTTGTGGGCCCGCTGTACGTATGTGCCATCATCAACACTTGCAAGTGATTCGGGTGTTGCTGCTGCAGATGCCGGCAGAATCTCACTTGTGTGGCTCGCGTCTACCCGCGCCTGGTCTCTTCACCTGAATAGCCCTGCGCACTTAGCAACAAACATTGGTGAACAGTACTCAAGCCTGTAGCTAGTTCTGAATGGAAGTTACCGCCAGAGTATTAGCAGCGGAGCTGAACCCAGCTGATTCCGTTACCCGTCATGGGTGCGGCGTGACAAAGAGTCGATTGTTGGTTCTCAGGCATGTTCGCCAAATCAGTGTATTCAGAAAACAGGGTCTCGCGGACTGGTGCACTGCCATCATCACACATTATTTCGTATCCCTGCTCGAGCAAGATTGCCAAGCCATGAGTATAGCCTGTAAACCCCGAGCAGGTGGAAAATCAAAATCAGAGAGCAAGAAGAATGGAACGCGTGGATGAAAAAGACGAAGAGAGAAAAAATATAGAGATAAGAAGTAATGGGGGAGAAAAAAGATGCATAGCATGCTCCAACGTAAGCATCACGAAAGAGAAGAGAAAATAAACAAGTATATCCATGAAGAATGACATATAAAGGCAGAGAAAAATCACCACATAAAACAAGTGAGCAGAAGCAAGAAGAAGAGTAGAATAAAGCTCTCTCGAGGGAAAAAGAAAAAAGTCACCGCGAGTTTACATGATCACCCAACATGTCATCGCGAAGTCGCGAACAGCGAACAAATCAAACATACGAGCTAATCTCGGGCACCAGAGGCTGGGACTCAAGGTAGCAGGTATTCTCAAACGGTGGTTCTAGACCCATAGTCGGAAACGATGAATAAGGATTATAGCCGTTTGCGACAGTGGTTCCCATACCTTGCGAGGATAAACCCTCAGCGGCAACGTTTGATGGGACAAACGACGAGGAGTCTTCGACCGAGTTGATTGGCGCGGACGTCATTTCATCAACTACGAGCTCCTGGTCAATGGTGCTAAAACCTTGAGCATTTTGGGCATTCTCAACGACAAACTCCTCGATCTGGACCATCCAATGCTTCAGGATATCCATGGGAGGATGAGTACCACCACCTTTGCCACCTCGTTTTTCACTGTCCTTACCGCGTCCGCCGCGTCCGCGTTGGCAGGGGTTGAAGTGAGTGCGGCGCAGGTGGGCAGCAGCATTGTAGTTGGCGCCGTATCTCTTGCCATTTCGGCAGGCTTTGCAATTGGCAAGGAATTTCTTGTCAGGAGAGATGTCCTTGCAAACCCAAACTTTCCGAACCACAGCGTGAACACGCTCAATATGTCGACGTAGTTCGTGCTCGCCGTGAAAGCCGTCAGGTTGGTCGTTGCACATGTTGCAGTATGTTTTTTGACGGGGAGGCCGTTGTATAGATGCTTTGGGAATGGCTGCGACTTCTTTTGAAGTACCGTCCGATGATGAGATTCGTATCATCTTATGCTCCGTCACCTTTGGCGGAGAACTCTCGTGGGTTTCGGTCTTTGGGGCAATGGGTCTTGCACTATGCATGGCCTGTTCTTGTGTTCTCCGCACGGCTCTAGAAGGTTGTGTACTTGAGTTCAGGTTGCTTTCGCTAACCAGAGTGGTACTCATCGTGGCGGCCGGAGAGGGTGAGATGAAAGGCATCGAGGTCGTGGGAGGAGCAGAACAGGAATATGGCATTGCTATTGACGAGTCCATCAAGCCAAACTGCTCTTGCTGGACCATCCCCTGCTGATTGGGCGTAATGGAGTTGGCTTTGGGGATGTCCACAGGCGGACTAGTGGAAGGGAAGGTAGAAGAGGGTAACGCAAACGAGTAATTTGAGTCGATACGCGGGCCAGAGGAGTCGAAATGCATCATACCCAAGTTCCCGCAAAGAGACTCAGTGGTTGGGCTGCGGCTCATTGGGACAGCAGTAAGCGCGTTGTGAGGTGCCGGATTCAAGGCTTTTTCTCCGCCCACCAAACCATTATGTCCTTGGAGTTGAGTGGTCGCTGACTTGCGATGTCGTGTTTCAGTTTGCACAGGGACAGTCGAAAACACCAAAGAATTCGGGGACGCACTCGTCTGGCTGGAAAAGTTGCCCAAGTAGTGTTTCGTGTACTCAGATGGGGTATACACGCTCACATTCTGGAGGGGGCGGCGAAGATGTCCAGGGGTATGGCGGAAGTTGGCCATGGATGTCATCGAATGCTGGTACGACAGCGGGACCTGCTGACTCTGCGAGCGAACCATGGAGGTGGATCGAGGGACCGAGCCAGAACCTGAAGGGGAAGCGAAGTTGTCCGTCTGCGACATTGTTCTCGAAAGCTGCCAAGTCGTTTCCGGTACTTCGGGAGAGGACGCATGGGAGGATTTGCGCGGCAGTTCAACGTGCTCTGGGGAATCCGGAGTCTGCCAAGTGTCAATCCAGGGACTGTTGGCTGGAGAGGTGATGATGGAGAAGAGAGGAAGGTAGCGCAGCAGGAACAAGGATGGATGGGAACGAGAGATGCAGAAGAGGCGGGACGGGAAGAGAAGACCAAGGTAGAGCACGTACGGTGACTCGCCGTTTTGTCGGAGGAAGTCCAGAACCAGGTAGTGTCCGAGGTGTGTCCTGTCGTATCCGTTTCCCAGATTTCTCAGAGGAGGGGTCTTGGCCAAGGATGCTGGAACCCGATACTGGTCGATAGGCGGATGTGGTTGGTGAAACAGCGGTCGTTGGCATGAACTGACTTAGTCGTTGGCTCCAAAGTTGAATGCGCTCTGCTTCCGGAAGATGGGAATGTTGATCCAAAAAAGCATCCCGGTACCCAGAGATAGCCCTTGTAAAGAGTTCGTCGTCGGCCATTGTCACAGCAGACATGGTGGGGATGTTCTCCTTGATTTTCTGCCTTCCAGGGATCAAATGGGAGAAGCTGCTGTCAGTGGGAAGAGACTACTGAGGGTGCAAAATGGGATTCTGAAGGATGTGTCAGTATACTAGCCATGTGTGATGGTTTTGTTTGCAGCAGGATTATGGCGGGGAGGGGAGACACAGACATGTTGAAGCGGTAGATAGACTGATAAAGATAGCGAGGCGATAAGAGACGAAGGAAGAGAAGACGGATGAGGAAGATCGGTGTCGGAGAGAGAAGAGGCAAGCAAGAAGAACAAGTAGAGAGGTAGTACAGAGGATCAATGGGAGTAAAGGTGAGGGAAAGGCAATATGTCACAGCAGGTAGAGGTAATAGTAATAATAATAGCACAGGGTTGATGTTCAGTAGTTGGGAGATGATCCGACGGGATGAGGATGATGGGGGAGGGAGAGGAGATAGATATCCCAGATGAAGAGCCACTACGGCCCAGTTTGGGTTTAGTCCAACAGACTACAACGAAGTCAGGATGAAGGCACTGCAGAACTATGGGGATGTTGAGCCTGAAAATTCTGGGATCAATTTACAGAGGTACATTAGTACCAATACGTACTGCTTGGGCAGGGCCATGACGTGAAGGGCAGAAGTTGGTCTGGACTCAGGAACTTGAGGGGATGGGCAGCTCATTTCTTCGAAAAGGGCAAAAACAGCAATAATCCCTAAGCCCAGATGGGATTGGATGGGGATTTATTTTTACTTTTTCTTTTTTTCTTTCCCTTTCTCGTTGGTGATCAGAACGCTAGCGAGAAGGGGAAAAGGAGAGGGGACCAGATGGGACTTGAGGGGAACTGGACCTGAGGTATCCCACTCAGAAGCGAAAATTGCAATCTGACTAACTTGGAACCGTAGGTATAACAATACTAATAATAATAGTAATAGTAATAGTACGGGCATTCTATAGTAGCGAATAGTCGGGTTACAGCGGGATGGAGGAGAAATTGATCTCGCAACGGGCAAACCCATCTCAAAAGTGAGGCACCCAAACGGATCGCGGGAAAATCACCCGGCACCAGCAACCGCAGAAGGGTAGTCATCTGGAAGTCTCTCGGGCTCACCATCGTCGACTGTGGTTTGACATTCCTGTCTTGCGAGCTTTTTCATTCGACAACGTATCTTGTTGTTTCTTTGTGGTGGGCTTCCTTGCTCAGCCATGGCCCATGGGGCGCCTACTGCGGTACGAGCTGTGACCTCCATCTTCCAAAAGTATACTAATAATTCTGACGATTATTCAAAGGTTTCGAATTTAGAAAGGTGCTAGGTATGTACGTATGCCAGCCCAAGAGCCAGTCCATGTGAGTGGTTGTGGACTTGTCCGTCTGCCAACTTACAGTCCACTCGGGATGGCTATACAGTTCCCCAGTCGACTCGTTGGCTGCCACGTTGTCTTGGGCTACACCCGTGCGGGTTCTCTCTCCCCTCCATCAAGTCTCAGGACTCAGAAGTTCAGCCCAGACAGCAGAAGTCCATGCTTTTTCGTTGATTTATCAGTCAACCACCTGATCGTGATGATAAGAGTACAAGATCCTCGGGCGAACATCGTGGTTCAGTCGGTTACTCTGCTGCAGGTGACGGGCCAGCCGATGCAAAGCACCCGTGATTATTGTTCCGTTGTCGCCTGAGTTGCATGTTGGGCGCGACAAGGAGACAATCCAGGCAAACTTCCCCCGTATTATTCTTTGGCTTCTTGCTAGCAGGGTATCTGCGCACGGACAGGATATCAGCAGAGGTTACTACAACCTTACGGCTTCCCGTCCGCTGGAACGAACTGTCAGTTCCAGACGGAAGGTTACCAAGGTTGCTCGCATGGCCCCAAATCATGCCCTGGCATGTCGGCACGAGCGATTCTGCGCAATTTCGCATGTAGCAAATAATGCCGTTTCCTGTACCGGGACAAAATATCCTCAGCATTCCGTTTCCGGATATGTTGCCGCCCCTGACCCTCTCGAATTCATGTTGGTTCTTCCACATCTTGAGAGTTGCGGGGTCGTGGTGTGTGACGGGTGCCCTGGTGGGCCCACCGATTCCAAACGAGTATGGAGTCTCTCACGTGACTCTACTTTTTTGGTCGATTCTCGAAATCCCCGAAATGAAGTAGAAACTATGACTGAATGGCCCACAAGGGATCCCACACAAATTGCACGATGCGGCTACTTCCGCGGAGAATGTTACGAGGGGCAATAATAATAATGGACTATGAATTCGAAATTCGGAGTATACTCGGTCAGAGGAGACACTATGTTGCGGAACGCGGACTTGCTTGCAGAAGGCCATCTCATGGGATCACGTGGACATAAGCTTGGCGCCCCCGAGACTACACGTGATACGACTAGGACTATCACGAGAATGAACAGCGCATCCAACGTTATTAATGTCCGAGAAAGTACTTCAGTCATCCAATAAATATGCCCTTAACTAATTAAACTCCTGCTAGTTGATTCTTCGAAGACACCACTTTCCCCTATTCAATCATGATCTTATCACCATTCTGACCCGCAGAAGTTGTACATAGTTGGCTTAGGACTTATCCGCAACCATTATATATATAGGTGAGAAACAGTGATGGAGAACTGATAAACTTAGCCCATGCCAGATCTGGAGTGGAAAAAAAAAAAATAGTAGATACTTTATGTGCTAATCTATGCCATGATGTCAATAATCTCCTAAGTGAAGTAAAAAATACTCCTAAACAGAACCGCGAAATCTTTCTTTAGCCCATTAGTTCCCAGTGGCAATGCTATGCCTCACCCCTAACGACCCGTTTGTCAAGAATGCTCTCGATTCCCGCTGCTTCAACTCCAAGTCATCCATCAATGACCGCGGCCCCTTGTTGTCATTCTTGGCCGGATCAACCCCATAACCTCCACCGCCAGGGGTCTTAATAATGATCCGGTCACCAGCAGCAAAATGCGATGTCTTCCGAGGCCCCAGCCACACCCGCTTTGTATCTCCTGTGACAGGGTCCTTGCGGATCCAGATATTCTGGCCTCGCTCTCCATCCTCTCCGCCCTCGAGACCATAGGGCGCCGTCACTCTCCGGTCTGTGAGCACGGAGACCTGAAGCGGCATGCGGAATTCAATCTCACGTATGCATCCGTCACCCCCGCGCCAGCGGCCTGCACCGCCGCTCCCCTTGCGAATGGAGAATTCGTGGAGGATGACCGGATAGCGCTTCTCAAAGATTTCCGGGTCCGTGATCCGCGTGTTGGTCATGTGTGTGTGCACAGCGCTTGCTCCGTGCCAGCCGAGCCCGGCTCCCGCACCACCGCAGATGGTCTCGTAGTAACCGAAGCCCTTGGTGACCTCGCCGGTGACTGGGTCCGTGCCGCCGCAGCCGAAGCTGAGGTTGTTCATGGTGCCTTGGGAGGCGGCGGCTGCGTTGAACGCTCGGAGGACTAGGTCGGCGACCTTTTGTGAAGTCTCCGTCGTGCACCCGACCGTTGCTGCGGTGGCTGAAGGTGACAGGATGGTGCTGTCAGGACAGATGATCTTGATTGGCTTCAGGCAGCCCTGATTAAGGGGGATATCTGTTGAAATCATGCATCGGAGGCAGTACTTAGAGGTACAAGTTAGTTGGGTAGGTTTTTGCGGCTACGGTTAGACTTACCATGATAACCGAGTATGAGCAGGTTGGTGGAGCATTTAGATTACCGGAATGCTCGGGACCGGTTCCGGTGAAGTCAAAGACCGCATCGCCGGACTCCTTGTCGATTGTTACCTTGAGTTTGAAGGGAATGCCGTCGTCGTTGTACTCTGTAGCCTCGAGTACACCACCTTCGTATTTCGCAGCGAACTGCTTCAGCAGATCCCGCACAGCCTGGGCAGCGTTATCCTGGATAGCGTGCATGTAGAGCTGCACCACTGGCCAGGTGAACTCCTTGATCATTGCCCTAATCAGCTCAATACCCTTTTGGTTGGAAGCGACGGCAGCCTTCAAGTCAGCGATGTTTTCACTTAAGGTTCGAGTGCCACTGCAACCCGGGAACGACGCTGGCTCATCATAAAGGCGCTTGATGAGGCCGGCTTCATCAAACACACCCTCCTTGATCATTTTGAAGGACTCGATTGCAGCGCCTTCTTGCCATAACTCTGTAGAGTTGGGGGGCATCGAGCCTGGCACGATTCCACCAATATCCGCGTGATGACCGCGATTGGCAACGAAGAAGATGATCTCCTTGGGGTCCTCTTCATCGTCAAAGACAGGTGTAATAGTTGTGATATCGGGCAGATGGGTGCCACCAGCGCGTGGATGATTGCTGATGATGACATCGCCAGGCTTCAACTCGCCATCCTTATAGCGCTGCGCTTGGTAAGCGATGGCGGAACTCATGGAACCTAGATGACTGGGAATATGGGGTGCGTTTGCGACGAGACCTCCGTCCGCTGAAAAGATGGCACAAGAGTAATCCAGACGCTCTTTGATGTTGACTGATATTGACGTCTTCTCCATTGTGTGTCCCATCTGTTCTGCGACCGTCATGAATCGGTGTCCAAACACACTGAGCTGCACAGGGTCGACAGTTTCGGTGTCGACGCTTTGTTGATCAGCCCGGTCGACTTCGAGAATGACGTGTTCCGGAAGGATAATCGCCTTGCTCAAATGATCGACAACGATGGTCTGGGTTTTATCAATGATCATGGCAGGGCCGGTAATGTGAACGCCAGGGCTGAGGGATTTCAGCTCGTATACGGGGGTCTGAGTCCAACCATGCTTCTCAAAGAAGATTGGCCGCGTGAAGATAGGAGTTGGGCAGGGTGTCAAGCCATCAGAGCTATACTTTTTGAGTTCCTCGAATGGACTGGAGATGTCCAGCACGCGAGACTTGCCCACGCTTCTTACACGGACGTCGTCGATGAGAATGTTGCGGGACTGCGAGAAGCCGAATTCCTGTGTATGTCTGGCCGTAAAAGCGTGACCAGCATCTCCCACGTCCGCGGGAACTGGAATCATCAGGGATGTGTCACTTCCCTGGTACCTCATGTTCAAGAAGTACTCGTGCCCGGTCGAGCTGGCGTCGAAGCCCTGCGACTCGAGGCCCTTGGCTCCTCGTTGTGACAGCGCCTCGAGACGGGACTTCACCTCAGGTACCGCTTCGTCGGAGAAGGTTATGGCGGCAGGCTCTTGATTTTCAACGACTACGTCGGCCAAAGCCATACCAAAAGCAGAGAGGATACTGGAGTAGCAAGGGATAATGGCACGCTTGATGCCCAGATCGCGGGCAACGAAGACTGCGTGTTGGCCTCCAGCACCGCCAAAACACCCGAGGTTGTGGCTGGCCGCTCCATAGCCGCGGCCTTCGCTGAGAGTTCGAATAGGTCGAGTCATGGTGGCATTCGCAATTGCGAGGAAACCAAGGGCCAAGGTCTCCGGAGTGAAAGGTTCGCCACCATCTTTCTCCTTGTTCACAGTATTGGCCAGGGCGCTAAACTTCTCCTTCACCGTGGCCAGATCCAATTTGCGAGGGAAGAAGTCTGGAATGATTCTTCCGAGGAGGAAGTTGGCATCGGTCACCGTTAAGGGACCCCCTTTTCCATAGCATGCAGGTCCGGGGTTGGCGCCGGCACTGCTTGGGCCAACTTTCAGAAGGCCACTTTCCCAAGCCAGAATAGAGCCGCCGCCAGCAGCGACTGTGTTGATATCCAGCTGAGGGGTCTGGATAGTGACCTCTGCCAAGGTGTTCTCAAAGATATGTTCATACGCACCGGAGTATCTAGCCACGTCTGTGCTAGTGCCGCCCTAGATGATCTTATAAGCAGAAGAACAACGGACCAGGGGCAAGGAAATCACATACCATGTCAAAGCCTAGCACAGGTGTGCCATCAGCGTCATCGTAACACGTCCTTGATAAACCAACAACACCTCCTGCAGGACCACTCAGAACACCTCTCAAACCAGTGAACTTGTTCCAACTCGTCAATCCACCGTCTGACTGGCAAATAAGAAGCTTGTTGGCACTCTCATCTTCTAACTGACCCTTGAAGTTCTTTCGGAAACCGTCAAGGTAGGAAAAGGTCATGGGAGTCAGGTAGGCGTCTGCAACGGCTGATTGACTTCGAGGCACAAACTTGGCCATGGACTGGAGCACAGAAGACGCAGAAATCTTGAAGCCCATCTCTTTGGCGAGTTTCATGACTTGGAGCTCATGCTCCGGGTAAGTATACGAGTGCATGAAGCCAATGGCGATGTTTTCGAAACCTTGGATTTTGAGGCTCTCGAGGTCAGCACGGACAGCTTCAAGGTCCGGCTTCTTCATGATCCTCACAACCTCACCAGTTTGGCCCACGACCAACGCCGAGTCTGATGAGACTTCGACAGGAGGTCCATTTTGCGGGGCTTCACTGGCGCCCTCTATTGTGATACGCTCATCGACTTCTACCACTGTTTCATACAGCTGCTCCAA
The DNA here is from genome assembly GCA_025688805.1 of Aspergillus egyptiacus. Classification (NCBI taxonomy): domain Eukaryota; kingdom Fungi; phylum Ascomycota; class Eurotiomycetes; order Eurotiales; family Aspergillaceae; genus Aspergillus; species Aspergillus egyptiacus. Next base: position 29,860 of record MU628441.1, read on the forward strand.
CCGCCGAACGGAGAGATCGAATAGGTCTGGCCTTGTTTGGTTGCCGATGAGGAGGATATCTCGGAAACCCTTCGTTGTCAAAAAAGCCACCCGGTCGCCTTTCCGCTCCAGCAGTGCGTTGGTTGCGACTGTTGTCCCCATGCGAATAGACTCAATGGGTTCGAGATCCAATAGTGATCCCTTGGGTATTGACTTTCCCAGCGCGATTTCGAGTATCTGCCTGATACACTCCGTGGGAGCGTCGTCATACTCATCAGGACATACCGAGAGAATCTTGAAAACGATGTGTTCTTTGCGTCCAGGGACCTCAGCCCAGGCATCTGTGAAAGTCCCACCGCGGTCGATGGCAATGCGAATACCTTGAGTCGCCATTCTGAAGGATGGATGAAGGTGGGTGAGAGGGTTAGTGAAAAGTTCAGGGCGCACCTTGATAGAGGAGATGGAGGATGAAGATAAAAAAGAGTGGGTAATAACAAAATATCGACATTATAGAGAGCAAGAAATGATCCTACTTAAATGAAGCTCTTCTCCGATATTGCGCTGCAGCTCTGCTAGTGTGGGGAGGAGATAAGCCTGGTTGGTGGTAGTTCGGCAAAATCTCGAATGCCGGTTGACTCGACCGGAGCTGTCGCTGTTAGCCGAAGGGGCATGACACTGGACGCACAGGCCGGCTCACCCCAAGCAAGCTGAGTTTCTGACGAGAGAGTAGTGAATCAGCCTCGGGCAAACCCAGCCTCAACATCAGCTGGTCGCTGATGCGTGATTATACGAGGTGGCAGCGAATTGCGGCGCACCACCAAGGAATCGATATAGGTAGATATCCACGAGATAGGTCGAACTCGACGCCCGCCGCCCATTAATCCGTCGGAATATATCTTACTTGCCATCCATTGCTGTTAGAGAATAGAATCTGTCGAGGCCTTGAATTGACATAAAAGCCCCGATACAGCACACTCCGAGTCTCATCATGATTCAACACTCGAAAGTCTCAAAGACCATTGATTATCTAAGCAGGATTGTGTCTACTGTAAAAGGGAACCTGGAAGTTACTCTCTGCTGCATTATTATTTGAACTGTTTTACCCCGGACCCCACACCACTTTGCAGTGGTTTCTGCGGACCACCCCGTGGCCTTGAGCTTCTGGTCTTCCCGTCTTGGTTGAGTCACCTAGTACATTTCTGAAGCATGAGTGGTCAGAGCGCCATACGCCAACAGCGGCTCTTTGCGGCGTGAGTTATGCCAACCCGCCCTCATAAGGCACCGTTTTCTAACTATGCACGCTTGATGCAGTTGCTATAACTGTCGCGCAAGGAGGAGCAGGTGCTCAGGCGAGCAACCATGCCAGAAATGTGTCACTACAGGCACAGCAGAAACGTGCCAATTTCCAAAGAAGGAGCGACATGTTAAAGTCCCTGAAAGGTGTGTAGAATTGTGGAGGCTTGCTTTTGGCTCCTGTGGACTGACTTCACCTTCAGTTACATTAAAGACCTCCAAAAGGATAGGAGGCACTTGCGATCCCTCCTTGGGCGAGGGTCCAGTGATAAGGAAAATCAAGACGGAACCTCACCACTCTCCAGAGAGGAAAGTGATCTACTAAACCCTCTTTTCGAGGGCCTGCCGGGTGTCCATGAACGGGCCTCAGAGCCCGCGTTCATTGGGGAAGCATCATGCGATGCTTTCAACAATAGGTTGCTATCCTGCCTTGATGCTACATACACCCCAATAACGGCAGGTTTATCCGACTACCTTCGTCTCGACAGGAGAGAAAGCCCGCCGACGCTGCATACGCCTGAACTTCCTGAGCGCATGTACGTCAGATTGTTGCTTAACGGGGCGCGCCGGTTTATCGGCAACTATCACCCTCTCTTTCTTAAAGTAACCTACATGAGAGAGGTCGACGCACTCTACAGAGGAGAACTCATACCCTCACGTTTATGGCTGTGTAAGTTTTATGCCCTCATGTCTCTTGGCGAAGCATATACAAATGCCCGAGACATCGGCGACAACAACAGAGTTCCAGGCACGAACAACTACACAACAGCGGTTGATCTGCTGGCGGAGATGAAGGATTGCTACGAAGAGCCCTCGTTTATGCTAGTAGAGGCTTTGACCCTTCTGGCCTGGGCGTCGAACATTTTTGGCCGCATCAGAACCGCGTATCACTACAGCGGCATCGCCATGCGACTTGCCCACTCTTTGGGAATGCACAGGTCAACCCCCACGCATACAACACTAAGTCCTGTCGAACGCGAGAGTCGACGACGGACGTGGTGGGTTCTCTACTTCTTTGATCGCTTCTCGGCCTCCAAACTCGGACATCCAATCACGGTCAAGGACAAAGATATTGACGTCGAGATGCCGAGTATGGATGGTCTAACGGCTGAGGAACAGGAAGAATTCCTTGACCCTCAGAACCTTATCATCAACATCCGACTGGCTCGGATTATTGGAAACATATGTAAGGTTGCCTCTGGCTGTTGGTTCGGTCTTCTGACTCTTTACTTTGACAGTAACCCAAATATATGGTATACCCAAGGCCACACATGGAGGTTACATCCTCCAGGTGCACGGCATCCTGAAACAACTTCGGGAATGGCACGATGGGCTGCCGGCCAATATGCGTCTCAGAGACCGAGATACACCCCGGCCGATATCCTCTCTTCAACTTGCATACAATCAGTGCATTATTCAGACCACGCGTCCCGTTCTCCTCCATCTTTTTAAGATGAAGTTTAAGCTGGGTCCTGAAGTGCGAGAGGATGTGCCGCCCCGACATAGGGTCTCGGACATCATCTTGGCTCTAGCGGAGAGCTGTGTCAATGCAGCTCAAGCCTCGAGTAACATCATCGAGGACCTCTTTGAGAACGGCAAGATAGCTACATTTGGTTACTGGGACGCGCACCACATCTTTTCTGCGGCCATGATTCTCATCATGTCAGCAGTGATGAACCCGACCGCGGTAAACTCGGACCATCTCGAAATATTGTTAAGTGTTCTCCGCTGCTTGAAGAGAAACGGCAATATCCCTGCGGTTGACTTTTGCGCGAGGTTATCGCAAATTCAGGACCGTGTATCAACCCTTCGGGGCACTAAGCGCGTATTTGATGGCGAGGATGATGACCGATCAGGGACATTAGCTAGTCAATTGGGACAAGCAGGTCCTACGGCACCTCATGACCAGTTCCAAGCACCTGCAACGATAAACCAGGAAGGGCAAGTGAATGCAGGATTTATCAACTGTCATGGTCTGGACTTTTTTGGGAATCCTCGGTCTGGAAACTTCGTTGACAACAACCAACCGCAGTTGCTGGATGCCTTATCTGATGTTGGACAACAGATTGAGCTCGCTTCGGAATTTGGACAATTTTGCTTTGGATATTGAGAGCACTTGATCAGTATTGCCCAGTGCGGTCATGGTCACTATGGATACTATCAACATGCTGGTATGCACCTTTCTGAACCAGTCCAAGCAGCCCAGTCCAAGCGCGGCCTACCTGATGGACCATGGCGGGTCACCATTATTATTCTGCTACCAATATTCACAGAAACCATTGGTCGACTCAACACTGTGTGGCCCAGTCAAGGATGAAGGTCGGACGATCGACATCTCTCCCGTGTCAAGATTATTGAGAGATAAACTTAAGCGTGCCAGGCCGGCAAAATACTTTTTGCCGTCTTCTCAGACACTAAGTTTGGTTTATCTTTGTCGGTTTTCCATTACTATCCCTAGTATGACCCACGCGGGCCCCTGCCCTATACTTGGTTTAGTATAGGCCGGCGGGGACTGTCTACCCCAAGAGTTGAACAAGATAACCTTGTTATCTCTCCATTTGACTAAGGGTATGGGGTATATGCAGCTCACTGATATACTAAGCAGGGCATGGGGGTCCATAAATGGCCGGAGGCCCTCCCTTGATCTTCCCATCAATCTCCTAGTTCACTCGAGCCCTTTTCTGCCTTCCTGGGGATCGATCGCCCCGACTTTTTACCACCATGTCGAAATTAGACTCCTTGTCTGACACTCATCCCGACAAAGAAATCGAATCGCAGCAACGCTGCGCTCAACATGAGATCTACATCGACCCAGCTGCCGAGAAGGCGCTTCTTCGCAAACTGGATATGTGGATTGTTCCTCCCGTCATGCTTTTATACCTTCTCAGTTTCCTAGATCGCGTCAACATAGGAAACGCACGACTGTACCATCTAGAAGAAGATCTCGGCTTGGAAGGCGACCAGTACCAGATTGCGGTCTCAATTCTGTTCGTCACCTATATTCTCTCAGAACTACCTTCCAACCTGGTTATCAAGCGATTCACTCCATCCCGCTGGATCTCCTTCATCACCACTGCCTGGGGCATTGTCGCTACATTGACTGGCATCGTACAGAGTTATGGAGGCTTAGTAGCCTGTCGCGTCATTCTCGGGGCCCTTGAAGGTGGCCTGTTTCCAGGCCTTACGATCTACCTGACAATGTTCTACACAAAACGGGAATACGCACTGCGAATTGGTTATCTCTTCGTCTCGGCGGCCATCGCTGGGTCCGTAGGCGGGCTTCTCGCCTACGGTATCGGTCATATGGATGGTGTCGCTGGCCTCCGTGGGTGGCGTTGGATTATCATCCTGGAAGGCATTCCCACTGTCATCCTGGGAATCTCAGTATGGTGGTGGCTCGCAGACACTCCGGATACAGCCCACTATTTGACCCCTCAAGAGCGCGAACTCATCGATTTGCGTATGCGTCAGCAGATCGGCCACACGAAATCTTCGGATCAGATGCACAAGAAGGATGTGTATGAAGGACTCAAGGATTGGAAAATATACCTTTTCTGCATTGGCCAGTTCGGTGGAGACACGATTCTCTACGGATATTCGACTTTCCTTCCTACTATTATCCAGGGCTTGGGCAACTGGAGCAACGCAGAGGTCCAGGCGCTCACTATTCCTTGCTATGCTCTGGGTGCCATCACCTATATTGTTGTAGCGTGGTTCTCCGACCGCACTCAGAAACGAGCGGTTTTCACCGTACTGTTGGGTCTAACCTGTGCGGCTGGATACGCCATCCTCGTCAGCACCGCCCCAGGCGGTGTGAAGTATTTTGGCTGTTTCCTCGCAGCTATGGGACTATATGTGATTGTCGGGCTTCCTCTTGCATGGCTCCCAAGCAACAACCCCCGTTATGGAAAGCGTACTGTGGCAACTGGTCTGCAACTAACGATCGGAAACTCAGCTGGAATTCCAGCTCCATTTGTAAGTTTCACACATCAACTGAACCTTTACCCCGCGACGTACAAGAACGACGGTTTTGCTAATATGATTATCTTCGAACAGCTATACAAAACCAACGAAGGCCCTCGGTTCATCAAAGGTCACGCCGTCTCAATGGCCTTGGTTGCCATGTCGGCAGTCATCTACTTGGCGTTCTGGGCTTGGTTCCGCCGTCTGAATAAGAGGAAACTGACCGGAAAGGAGGACCAGAGGATTCAAAGCATGAGCGAAGAGGAGGCAGAGGAGCTCGGAGAGCACAACCCACGGTTCCTTTACACCTACTAACATGCTTGCTTTTTGCAGCGGTATATTCTATCTAAAAACTTTTTTTGCTGCGCTGAAACAATGTCTATTTCCGCCCTCTATTCCCAGTAAGGTTGCTACTGCTTTCGTGGTCCGACTGGGTTAATATTATAGTTATCGTGGCGAACTCAATTTCGGTTGCGACAGACTTCTTAGCTCCAACCCTATTTTGACCTCGCCTTGTCGTCGTATTGATTTTGATTAACGAACCAGTCACCCTCGCTCCGCTCGAGGGAGGCATCTTTATGTATGCTTCTAAGGCCCAAGTTCTCGTATTTATAGTAAGCTTCCTGCGCGACTCGCTGCGGCGGTGCATTCCTGATACTAATCAGGTAATGGAGGACTTGCAACGCATACTACGTAGACAATGCATTTTAGTACTAGGGTTTACTATGCAAATGAAGCAGAAACAAGAAACACTTAAGCAAATCATAAACGATGATCGTCCTCCAGGTATGCATTTCAACTGTTGACCGCGTACGTGGCCGTGAGCTTGACCCACCCTTATCTCCATATAAGACAGAGAGAAGAGAGGTGGAGATAAGACAAATGATGTAAGAGGCTTCGCGGATTGCAAAGCAAACTCTCCGGCTGAATATCACTGTACGTTTGTACAGGAGGTAGCACTGACGCTTAGCTTGGGAATGGCCGTGTGCTGCAGAAATATATATTGGCTACCGACCACTACGTTCGCGTATAGGAAGTGCTGCCAGCAACCGTCGTCCCCGAAAAGATCGCGAGCGAGAAGCATATAGTTCTCGTACCGGACTAGAAATTGGCGACTGCTCCCGTCGAGGCTGGACCCTCTAGGAAGCACTCAACTTTCGGCATGCTGTAAAGAATAATCTTCATTGTGCACTACACAGTACGTACCATCTTGAAAACATTTCACGTTCAGAATACCGCACGGACATAATATCGGTTCTAAGCAGCCATGCTGCCATGATTAAGTGGCTGTTATTCCTCTGGATAGGCGTTATTTTGCGTCATGCAGGCCGTTGCCATAGACTGTGCAACCCATATTCCCAATAATGTTGAAGATGTCCAACCCTCCAATATCGCTTGGGAACTAACCACACCTTCTGACTGCAATGCCAATGAGAATGAGAGGTATTCCTAGCAATAACCTACTCGTGTTGCTTGGAGTATGTAGAAAGCGTGGCAACAGCCACCTCTGCTGTTTCCTAAACCCGGCTGGTTCTTGAAAGCTCAACCATGGAAAATAAGATGCATCTGGGATCAGGTGAAGCCTTATTGACCTGATTAGGTCCTAGATTGGATGGCTTCCATCTCTCGTGCCCTGGGTAGAGCGTGGAAGGCATAGCCAGAAAGTATTCTTCGGGTTCTTCGCGGCAGGACCTCTGAGACCGGAGTTATTGCGGAGTTTGATCTGGTTGTCTGATTAGGTAGTGCGGTACCAGTCTCACTTCACCCAAGGCGTAAACTTGTGGCGACTGCTCGATAGTCCCAGTTTCGACATGATGATACACTGAAGTGCGCAGGGAGTGATTGCTTGATGACATAGATGGCAAGACATCAAAAACTGCTTGCTCAGGGTATCGCCACGTGACCATACCGCCACGTCATAAGGCAGACCAGAGTCGCAGCGGAGAAATAATTGGAGACAGGCACAGGTCGGAAATCACACCCCTGATAATCGAACTATTGCTTAGGCTCTTCTACTTATTTTCTGCAATACGCACTACTGATTTTACCTCCCTGAATCCTCTGCGTTATTCACTTGAGACTGTTGTGCAAAGTCCCATCACCATGTCCGATCCCACGCTCTATCTCTACACTTCCCTCACTGCGGGGTCCTCGCATATCATCACTGCCACTTCACGTCTGGAGACAATCCTCAAGGCCAACAAGATCCCCTTCCGCGCAATTGATGTCGCTACAGATGACGCGGCCAGGAAGCTTTGGGGCCGTCGCTCGAAGGGCAGGAAGTTGCCTGGGTTGGTGAAATATGGAACAGTTGTTGGCGTATGTTCTTCCGTCTCCTGAGATGGGGGGAGGAGGCGGGGGGTTCGAACCTGAGAGCCCAGGATTTGAGTAGCACAGCTAACTTCCACGACTCCGCGCAGGATTTGGAGCAGATCGAAGAATGGAACGAGTACGGCGAGTTGAAGATGCAGATCAATAATGTTGAACCCTTCGACGACCTCCCCGCCACTAGCAACCCAATCGTACCCTCCACGGAACCCAGCACGGGCCCCTCTGCACCAGCCGCGGGCAGACCCGAAATGCCGGTTCCTAAGCCCAGCACAATCAAGATCCAAGACCCCCCTCAGAAAGATATTCAAAAAGACGATTCCATCTCCGCTGCACTCCGTCAAGCCGGGCAACAGGCTGCCGCCAAGGCCAAAGAAGGATCATCAACGCCCACCAAATCCAACGCACTGGCTGTCCCACAGGAATCCCAGTCCCAGACTGGGAAGCCCGACGGAGAACCCGAGGATGGAAGTGGCCAACATAGTGTACGTCGCGCGTCGGTCGCTCCTGAGATCGCACGGCCGCCTTTGGTGCCCGAGATTGCGGCGGAATCGTCTGCCAACTTTCGTGCTGATAACGCTGAGGCTTTAGGGCTGATTAAACACCATCGTAACTCACATATCGGGGCCGAGTCAAAGGAAGAGGCGGAGAAGATTGCCAAAGAGCTGCGCAAGTCCATTTCCGGCGATCAGAAGAGTGCGCTTGATTCGCTCCGTGAACAGAATAAGGCGAAAGTCGGCACCGAGAAGACGGTCGAGGAAGCATTGGAGGCCTGATCGGGCATGATGCGACAATCCTGTACGAGTATTTTGAGTTCTGTTGCGAACGCTTGTGATAATGGCTGTGCCCTGCTGTTCTGTTTCTGGTTTTCTCTTACGATCAATGGCTTTCTAATGACTCGGCATTTCGCATACTTGTTTGTTACGACTATATCGATACCACGGACGCATGGAGCTAGTTGCAAATTTTCTTGAGTCTTTCTTGATGTCTAGTGTATAATTCAACGGTTTGCTTTTTTCAGGTTCCTTGCCAAGCATTATTATTGTAAGTTGCCCTCCGCTTATTTTGTTCTTGTCTCCGTGAACCGTATCAACCTATGCATTAACGACCGGAAAATTTCCCGTTTCGAAGGAGACAAACGCTAAACCGAAAGCTCATCGAACCATAATCGCCAATGATACATCGCTCTCATGAAGGTCATCATAAAAAAGTCCGTTCATTCCGTCCGATACTTATTCACTGCCTCGCGCAGTTTCTGAATGACATCGCCAGGATCCTGGGCGCCGAAGATAGCCGACCCAGCGACGATGACGTTCGCGCCTGCTTCTGCAGCCTGGTCCACCGTCCCAACACCCAGTCCTCCGTCGACCTCAATGTTGAGGCCAGGGTACCGTTCGCGGAGAGCGCGCACTTTGGGAAGCTCCGAGGCCATAAACTTCTGGCCGCCGAAGCCGGGGTGGACGGTCATAACTAGGACCATCTGTGCAAGGGGTTAATTTGTTAGCACAACCGCCCTTAGAGCCGTTTGGCAAGTCGGTCTCAAGGGCGGAACTGAAAGATCCAGCGTCCCGGGGATCAATTTTGCGAAAGGGAGGTACTTACATCCGGCCGTTCCTTCTCATCCTCGCTGGCAAGGATATCCCATAGCACGTCGACGGGGGTGTCTGGCTTGATAGCAATACCGGCTTGCATGCCCTGCTCGTGGATATACCGGATCAACTCCTTTGGACTAGTCTTGCGGGTGGTGGTTTTGTCGGCGGGCTCTGTTGCTGCAACGGACGAGACGGCGGCTTCGTAGTGGAAGCAGTAGAGATCGCACCCGGCATCTTTGAAGTCTTTTACCCACTTATGGGGCTACCCCTCGGGGAAAAAAAAATACGTCAGCATGACTCCGGCTTCGCCAGAAACAGTGCAGATTCGCGGTCATTCCGGGAAGCAGGAAAGGCGAAAGTAAAGTGAAGGCTCACGCCTTACCTCCATGATCATCATGTGGCAATCGAATGTACCCTTTCCGCCGCTCTGAGTAGGACGATGGACATGCTGCCGGATCTTTGTGACAACAGGGGCTCCGAATGTGATGTTCGGTACGAAGTGGCCGTCCATAATATCGACATGAAGCCAGTCGGCTCCTTGCTCAATTTTTGTTGAGCATGCGCTGCCCAGGGCCCCGAAATCTGCGCTTAGGATGGAGGGAGCTATGATCGCTGGTGGAGACATGATTTATATTATGGTAGGTAGGTGGGTGTTGAGAGGTCAATTGAGGCTCAAAGCAATGTATGTATACATGTACAGATGTAGAAGGGGATTGGGCTGAATGTAGGACAATGAGCTGGATAGGGAGAAGAGGAGCCGGTATTTATTTAAGTAACAAGTGTAATGCCCAGGTCTGATCTTCTAAATCTTTCCCGCACTCCATGACCAGAGGAAAAAGTATTAAGAGCACCTGATATCACCGACTTTTTGCGGGCCTACGTCACTCCGGAGGGCCCGATTAGGAAGGGAGCTTGACTGGATAAGGGCTAGGGCCAAGAACTTCACGTGGCATGCTCTGCGTATTGGTGGGTCTGGCCAGGGAGGCCTGGGCCTGAAAGCCTGAATCACTGAATCAGGCCGTAACACCAGAGTCACGGGGTCCAGCTTTCATCCAGGTTCATCAATTTAGCGTCGTTTATCCTCAACCGATTTGATGAATGTCTCTGCACAGCTGGTCTGGTGACCTCTGACTCCTGATCCGGCGACGGGTTGTCCTTTTCGATCTTTCCTGCAATCCTCCGTATATGATACCGCGATCTGGGCCACTTTCGTCCATTGGCGACCTCCTCTGACCGCAACCAGGAATTCCCCCATAATTAGGCATTCCGGCAGTCGGTCGCTGAACAGAACACATGTGGCATGCTGTGACGCAGAACAGTGTTTGCTGACCCCAGCATGACTGGGGATGGGGTACAGTTGTCTCTCAACTCTCCTCCGAACCCGGCCCTCGAAAAGTTGAGATCCTCTGCGGCGGTCGCAGTAGCCATGGACCATGGTTCTAAAGATAGTTCCGTCGGCGGTTGCAGTGTGCCCATCAAACCAATCAGAGATGTCAATATTGACTGGCCGCGGCCACGACTGTCCTGGGCGGTTCATTGCAGTCACGAAAAGGATTTACACACTCTGATTGGTGTGATAGTGTGCTGAGGTGTTTTTTTGGATTCTCTCAGCCTGCCTCTCAGCATCCAGCAACGCCCTCCTGCTCGGAGCGCCTGCTTGATTACAGCCAATGGTCGCTCTCCCGGATAACATTTGGCAGGGAATCCTGGGTCTGGTGTGCACAGTCTTGCATTAGGTTCTGCACGGATGAGGGCGGGTCAGAACGGCGCCTTGGTCGGATCTCCCCTCACTCCGCACGCAGAGGATCTATTTATCGCAGCGTCGCGCTACCAGGAGCGACGTACTGGATGTTCTCTTTTCTGTGGAGTTGCTCTTTTTCCCTTGCGTGCTTTCCGTTGTTTGTTCTCTTGTCGTGCCTTCAGCTCTGGTAGCTGCCCAAGGCCGTCATTCTTTAGTCTTGTTTGTCCTGACATCTTTCCCAAGTCCCGTTGACCGGGTGGAATACCGCTGTGATACCCCTAGAAGTATTGTTTATTGTACCGCTCATCTACAGTAATCACCTAGCAGATTACGGGATACGATGGCTGAGCCGATTCGTCCTGCAACTGCCAGATTCCCGCCTCCTCGGCAGGCTCGAGGAACGCGGCTTAATACCATAATTGAGGACTCGCGCGAGACACAATTTGCAGAGAAGCCCGGTGACGATGCAAAGACCGTCGATCGAAAATGTCCAGCCCCGAAATTGAAGCTGAGGACCACTGGGTTGTCGTCGCAATCTGCCAACCGCAAACGACTCTTCTCGCCGTTGTCAGCTGGGTCTGTTTCTTCCTGCTCCGACGTAGACTGGCAGAATCAGATGAGAACATTTGACGATCTCTACGATGCCACTGATGAGGAGTCGGAGTTCAGCGATGAGTCCATGTCATATTCCAGCACTCGGCCCACCAGCATGGTGACTCCGAGTACGAGGAGAGATTCCCTCACTTCTCCAAACTCTCGCAAGCGATATCCGTCTCTCACGATCCCATCGTCGAATCTCTGGCCCTCGCTTCAAGGAGCACCCAAAAGCTCACCTGTTCCACCCACCCCACCGGCCAGGATTCCCGTTTCACCGGCCGCTTTGTCAATACTAGCACGTTCGGTGCCGGCCATGCAAGCTCCTCCATCTCTGGATGGTAGTGTCTCATCAGACCAGTTGTCCAATATCAGCACCCCATCGACTCCGGATTTACAGTCTCTTCCAAATAATGACTGGGATCCCCGTCAGCTACATGTTATTCAAGATTCCGATGAAGACACGCAACTGGATAACATATCGGACATTGGAAATGACGTACCCACCATCGAGGTTGCTATTGAAAGCGCCGACGACGATTGGCGGCGGTTTATCGGAGAGTTTCCACGGATTCCGTCACGGTCCACGCTGCCTGCACTGGCAGAAGCTGCCCCTGCCCGCGAGGATACGCCCTCCGATCGTGGAGTTTCCCTTCCGGAAGGTGCACTCGAAACCCTGCAGTGCATACCTCTAGAAGGGACACCGGAGCCGTGGTCAGAAACTTCCGAAGAGAATGAAGAGATGTACCAGATCCTAGCCCCATCGGGTCCTCGTCATGTTGACGATGCTGCCCCATTGTCTGCAGTGTCTGATTACAGCTTCAGTGGGCTTAGTATACCTTCACCTGGAGGCTTCTTTAACTCGTTAGGTGCTCGAGCTCGCCATACCTGGTCTCTTCCGAAGTCGACTCAGCCCCCCACATCTGCTGCAGCCGAGAGATTCTACAACCTTCCATTCTCAAGAGGCGAAGGTGAGGTTGTGGAGCATGTTGTCGACCTTCCCCAGAGGACGGACGACGAACAGCTGACGGCATTATACGCCCCTCCGACCGCAGTCCGTATCCCCGACAGCCCCGCACACCCGCCGACGGAGGGTTCTATGAGTCCTGTGAGCGAGCGTGTCCATGAGATCTCGAGACCTGTTACAACCTATGATGGCGATGAGCAAGACGAGAATTACGCTGAGGAATTACAAAAGAAGGCGTTGTCAAGTCTCGATAGAACTAGCGTTTGGCTGGCCGCCCAGGCTTCCTATCTTGCAGCATTGCGCGAAACGAACCCGGTTAACAACATCGAAGACGAAGGCGAAGAGCCTACGAATGATCTCGATAAGAATGTCGATAAAGACACAACCTCGCCAAATCCCGAGAAGGAGAGATCCGCTAGGTTATCCGAGGCCGTACCGGAGCCACCAAGCTCTCTTCCCTCTGAACTGGCAAGCAAGGATTCGATATTCTGGCGCGGCTTCCAGTTTTTGCTCGACCAGTCTCGGAGACGAGATACTTTTTTGCACCGCGGTACTCGGTTCGATGCTATCCAATCTAGCCGTCTGGGTTTGTCCGACCTGCACACCAAGTGTTTGCTGGGAAACTATGAATTGGCCCCTCCCAAGCGGCCGGCGTACAGCGGCCCGTTCTCCCAAGCCCCTCGCAATTCTGTCCTTGCCACAGTCCTCGCCGAGAAAGCTCAATTCGCGATGGTCGAGAAAGAGCAGTTGGTTATTTCTCAGATCGCTCACCCCATGTGGGCCATGGAGGCCTTGAGATATCTCCATGATGGTAATCTTGTAACGAGTCCAGCGCGGAGGCGTCTTCCCGGGCGTGACATAAATACGGCTGTCCGAAAGAATCACAAGCGCCGCCAGGTTAGGGTTCTAGATTTGGGTGGTCATGCTACAGCCGAATGGGCTTGGCATCTCGCACATGATTATCCACAAGTGATGGTTTACACTGTGTACACGGGGCATCAACAGGTCAACCCAGGCATCAAAGGCCCACCGAATCACCGTCATATCAAAGTCTCTCACCTGTGGAAGCTCCCATTCAAGGACAACAGATTCGATGTGATCTCCGCTCGTTCCCTCCCTGCGTTTCTCAAGACAGAACGCCCGGTGGGCGAAAGCCAAGATGAATACGATCTTTGTCTGAAGGAATGTCGTCGCTGCCTTAAGCCTGGAGGGTATTTAGAGTTCTTCCTGATGGATGCCGAAATATCCCATGCTGGGCCATACGCCTCTGCAACCTCCATCGAATTCTCTTTCAACCTAAAGATTCGAGGCTATGACCCGGTTCCCACCGAGCACTTTCTCGGTCGTCTGCGGAAGCAAGGTTTTGACGGAGTCAAGCGAAGCTGGCTGTACCTTCCAATGGGAACCGAGCCCCGGAAGCCCGAGGCCCCGAGGGAGACTCCTGATCCGAGGGTCAAGAGCCTCATTGAGGGGTACGAGGCCGTTCAAGGTCCCTTAGGAAGCACAGCCGACACCGCATCCATAACAGGTCTTTTCGGCGGTTGGATCTGGGAGCAGTGGCTTCTCAAGCTACAAATTGAGATGGGGCGTGATAAGAGCAAGTTACTCGAAGGGATTGGAAGTGTCTTCGACGAGGGGCGCAAAAATGGATCCGGCTGGACTTGCTTATCTGGCTGGGCTATGAAACCCTTGTCGAGGGCTCGAGTGGACGATCGCACTGATTGAAATTTGCAGCGGTTTACTTGGGGTCATTGTCGTTTGAGTTTACTCCACTCATTCATTCGTTTATGTCCAGCACTGGAGGCTCTTATGTTTCGTCTATCGTCCTGGCGGCGGTTTACCACTACCCCCTGACCTGATTTACCAAAGCTGATTCTTAGGTGAACTATGCGTGGGATGTTATGTTGTTATGAGGACTCGAGATAAATGAAGATATGGAATACAGACAGAAAACGAAAACTACTTTTCGCGGAGCGACTACTGATCTATCCATCCATCTCCAGCTGATTTTAGGCGTAGCTGATTCTGGAACACGGTCTCAATACTGAGGATATGCTACTAGGCGACGAGGCAGATAGGTATATATCCAAGAAGTAATAGTATACGGACAACTTCACGTCCTTAACCCACTGGTGGAAAATACTGTAATATGCACAGAGCAGATGTTGGAGCTGGTTGCACCTTGTATGATGAGCGATCACGTGAGTACGTCGCGCCTTGAAGCCCGGTGCTTCATCCACCAAGTCTCCGCAAGCTACCCCTCAATCGCCTTGCACAACCAGAAACATGTTGTTCTTCAGGTGAGATTAAAAGCATTGCTCAGACTGCTCTTCCCTATGTCCTGTCACTAACGGGCTTTCCGTCCAGCTTCTTCAAGACGCTCACGAACCAAGTCGTCACGATAGAGCTCAAGAATGACATCCGTATCCGCGGAACACTGAAATCAGTCGACCAATATCTCAACATCAAGCTTGACGACATCGATGTCCTTGACCTCGATAAATACCCGCACCTCTCCTCAGTGAAGAATATGTTTATCCGTGGGAGTGTGGTTCGATATGTCATGCTGCCGCGGTCGGAGGTCGACATTGGGCTTTTGGAGGATGCGACAAGGAGAGGTATGTTTTTCTCTCTCTCACTTTTCCTACGCGGGCTACTTGGATTGCCTAGCCACTTTGGACAAACGATTTTACTAATGCGAGTCGTGCTTGTAGAAGCTGCGAACCAGGCGGGTAAAGCGAAATGATTTAATTGACCACGATCTCCTACTCTAATATAATGCGCTTTTACGAATTCATATCGGCTGCTTTGCTGTACCCTTCACGAACTACGCCTTAGAGGAGGGAATAAGGAGATATGGCGTGGCGAGGAAGAATATGGGCTTACGGCATGTACTGAGGAAGGGAAAGCTCGGTTGAAAATACCGACGAAGACAGGAAAGTCAGAATCTCTTTCCCCACAAGCAGAGGCTATTCGTGGTTGTTCGGACCTCTTATCCTACGGATGTCCAGAGCGAGCCCTCTAGGCTATAAGCAGAATAAATTCGACGGTGAAATAATGCAGCAAAAGTGGAATCAAAACATCTCCGCATCTCAATCGTAGACTGAGCTTAATTATAGTCACGTGATTCCGTGTCGCGATATCTTGAGTCTTTCGCCGCGCTCCGAGGATTTCCCACTGACTTTTTTTCTCCACGCACGTTATCTCTCGTTCTTTGTACATGTTCGCTAGACGTCGCTATTCCTCTGCGCCTGGACCTCCTTCATCTTAGCAGTGACTTTTTACACCCCTTGGAAGCTCGAGAGCATGCATCGTCATTGAGCTACCTATTGTGTCCCTCGCGACGGATCTTTCTTTCACTTACAAAATACACACATTCGCTGCGAAGCCCAGGCTACGTCCCCGATGGCTGGACCTGTTAGACGAGTCTCTACACCGTCTAAACCGTCTTACGCGAAATCCCCAGTGGCCAAACCGCAGCCCTCGACTAAACGCAACAGCAGTTTGTTAAATTTCTTCCAGAAAGCCGACGGCCGCCCAAAATCGACATCTCGCCAGGCTCGGATTACACAATTTACTACTGGGGGAGAGCTGCCCAATGCGCGCGTCATCACCCCTCGTCCTCGGATTCTGAAAAGGGACGATTCTTCGAATGCTGGCGAGGAGGGGCTATTCCTCGAGGACAAGAAGGGTAGGAAGACTTCGATGACTGGCGGCGCAGAGGCCGTGGAGAAGATAGAAAGAGCACGGTCACGGACGCCCGATATTTGGGGGGAAGATCTAGGATCGCCGCGGTCTTCTGAGGAGGAGAGCTTTAAGGAGAATGGCGATGCGGTGAAACGACGGAAGATTGATTCTTCTGAGACTCCGTCTGATACTCCGGTGGATCAGAAGGCCGCTACTAAAACACTGAAAGTCAGTGGTCCATTCATTGACCAGTCGGATAGTGAGGATGAGGGGCTCGCAGTGTATACGGGGCTCGGGGACGGAGAAGAGAATGGATCGTTGATGTTGAAAGACACGACTGGAAATGAAACAAAGTCCTCGGACGGAGGTTTAACGGCAAGGAAACGAGTTTTCGCCGACCACGTACCACCGCTGGTAAGAGAAGACACGAGCCATATACAAGATGATGAATATCCGGATTTTGACGATATAGAAGACGAAGGAGGGGAAGAGTGTTCCTTAGATACCGCGGACCCAGATGTAAGAGGTGGTCCAGACGAACTTGATGCGAATGGGTATGCCAACACGACTGGGGACGCTCTCGAGCTTGCTGATGAGGCACCTACCCCTACCTGCCCGGTATGTCAAGGTAGTTTAGAAGGATTGGACGAAAGTGTATGTTGTATCACTGAGCCTCCACTGGACTTGACTGAACGATGCGTATGTAGGGGATTTCGACCCATGTAAACGACTGCCTTGACGGAAAACCGAGCGCGATATCACCGAAGCAAACAGTTACCGCAACTTCTGAGCAGAAACTCTCACGGGCAGAACTTGCCGCGGTAGCGAGGCCAGCCCAACGGGACCCGTTCCAGAGCAAAGCATACCGGACAACATCTGCTTTTTCAAAGCTCATGGCAGGCAACGCAGAGGATAATGCTTGGGTGGAGGCGGCAGCAAGCGATGCGGCCTCCCGAGGCAAGCAGGCTTACCAGAGAACTTGCCCGTTCTATAAAATTATTACAGGCTTCTCGATATCAGTTGACGCATTTCGGTACGGAGCAGTAGAGGGATGTAATGCCTACTTCCTTAGTCACTTTCATAGTGATCACTACATGGGACTCAACAAATCATGGCGTCACGGTCCAATTTATTGCAGCAAGGCGACTGGAAATCTCGTCCGCCAACAACTCAGGGTCGACCCGAAATGGGTAGTTGACCTCGAGTTTGAGAAGAGGACCGAAGTACCTGAAACTGGGGGTGTACAGGTGACTATGATCGAAGCGAACCACTGCCCAGGTAGCGCGATCTTTCTTTTTGAGAAGGTTGTGAGCTCCGGGCCGTCTACGAGGATTCAAAGAGTGCTACACTGTGGTGATTTCCGCGCCTCTCCCCAGCATGTGCGGCATCCTCTCCTGCGTCCGGACCCCATTGATGCGAAGACCGGCAAAGCTCGGCAGCAAAGGATTGATGCCTGTTACCTTGACACGACCTACCTCAGTCCTAGATATGCATTTCCCAGGCAAACGGACGTAATCAATGCGTGCGCAGAACTCTGTGTGCAAATTGACCAAGGCCAATACGACAGCCTTCGTCAGACGCCTTTTCAGACAACAAATGTTCAAACCATCTCAAAGAACCCACTAAGCCAATTTCTCACCCCCGGCACTGCTCCGAAACCTCCTACAGAGAGCGGGCGGAAAGAACGGCTACTAGTGGTCATTGGTACGTACAGCATCGGGAAGGAAAGGATATGTTTAGCCATCGCACGGGCGCTGAAGAGCAAGATCTTTGCAACCCCGGCCAAACAGCGCGTGTGCACCTGTCTTGAGGACCCCGAGTTATCTTCATTATTGACAGAAGACCCGCTGGAAGCCCAAGTGCACATGCAGACTCTTTTTGAAATCCGCGCAGAGACTCTTTGTGACTACCTTGACTCGATGAAGCCACATTTCACTCGGGTGGTCGGCTTTCGTCCAACGGGGTGGACCTACCGACCGCCTGCCGGGAGGAC
This sequence comes from Aspergillus egyptiacus, assembly GCA_025688805.1. Lineage (NCBI taxonomy): Eukaryota > Fungi > Ascomycota > Eurotiomycetes > Eurotiales > Aspergillaceae > Aspergillus > Aspergillus egyptiacus. The sequence continues at coordinate 47,997 of MU628441.1, forward strand.
ACTCGAAAACCCACCTGTGTCGACCGTGCTCCACTCCGAACACTGGAAGACTCCGTTCTCAGTGCGCGACCTGAAGCCACAACGGGGGAGCACGCGGGAGAGTGCGTGTTTCGGAGTGCCGTACAGTGAGCACAGCTCTTTTCGAGAGTTGACTATGTTCTGCTGTGCGTTACGGATAGGGCGGATCATCCCGACGGTCAATGTCGGTAGTCAGAAGAGTCGGGAACGCATGAAGGCCTGGTTCGAGAAGTGGGAGGCAGAGAAGCGGAAAAACGGACTGTATAAAGTCGAGGGTGAGGATTGGTAGGGATAGTACGTAACTGACGATGCATGTAGCATAATACCTCATAATAATACCTAGGTAATGGAGTCGACGACGCAGACATCGTTTGTGATGTAACTATGACATCAGTAGCCAGCCTGAGGCCAAACGAGGCACATGGCACATGACTTTGAAAAGACTTCAGCAGTTCAGCCACAGGAACAGATGTGATCCCCCAACAGATGTAATTATTCCCCCGGTCGAACGGCATGGCCGGAGTCACGGGGCGGAGACCCCGCCGTGTCCGACTTCAAGTTCTAACTTCCCACTTCCAATCGTTTCCAGCTCCAGAACCCCGTAGCGGGGAAGCATCCATTATTTAAATCGTCCATTGGCTCTGAGGATAGACTATCTTGGCAGATCGTCCCTATTCGCCCTCCCCTCGGGGGAGAAAACTGTGTGGCGAATCAGGAATAAGGTATTTGCTGGAAGGAGGGGCCGTCTGCGCCAAATTGCTTCCAAGCATAACCGAACGAGTGGGCGAGTCGGGGATGCGCATCGGCTGGCGCTCACTGAAAGCGAAACCCCAGACTCCCGACGTCGACTTCCGTGCATTTGCTTTGCCTCGGGGATAGCCTCGTCAATCACCACCATAAATAATGTCCATGCAACTTCTTCGCCGCTCGTCTTTGTTGGATTCTCAGAGCAGCATGGACTGAATCGACACTGATATTTCGATTCACATTATCTTGTTCCTTTTTGCCCAGACCTTGTCCGTCTGTTCTTCTCCCCGCATTGAGCCCCTTCCCGATATTCGACTTGCTGTCGCTGTCCGGTCCACCTGCAGCACACGGTACCGCCTACAAGGTAGGTTCGCCCTAACCCAGTCATGCATATTACTTGCTTCTTTGCTCCAGCCCACCATGACCGATCTCTAAGCTCGGCTCTTGGTCGCCCCTTGCTCGTTGCTTCCGGACCTCACTAACGTCTGTCCAACAGGTCCGACCAAAATGATCGTCGATCACATTCCGCCCGAGCTCGTCTCCCCCGTCGGGGCAGCTTATGTTGCCCTAGGTCTTCTGGTTGCCTATTATCTCATCCCGTACCTTCAGACATGGCGCCTGAGTGATATTCCTGCACCTGGTTTAGCTGCTTTCACCAACTTTTGGTTACTGCTTCAAACTCGCAAGGGCACTCGCTCCGTCACCGTTGACGCGCTTCACAAGAAGTATGGCAAAATGGTCCGCCTTGGTCCTCGACAAGTCTCCATTGCCGATGACGCCGCTATTCAAGCTATTTACGGCCATGGTAACGGTTTCCTGAAGTCTGATTTCTACGATGCTTTCGTCTCCATTCGCCGTGGCTTGTTCAACACCCGCGATCGTGCAGAGCACACCCGCAAGCGCAAGACTGTCTCTCACACCTTCTCCATGAAATCTATTGGCCAGTTTGAGCAATACATTCACGGCAACATCGAGAAGCTAGTCCAGCAATTGAACCGGATTTCCGACCTGCAAAAGCACCCGAAGACCGGCTATGCAACTGTCGATGCCCTGAACTGGTTCAACTTTGTAGCTTTCGATATCATCGGTGACCTCGCTTTCGGTGCCCCGTTTGGCATGCTCGACAAGGGACAAGACATTGCCGAGATGCGTAAGTCGCCTGAGGATCCTCCTTCTTATGTTGCTGCTGTTGAGGTTCTCAACCGTCGTGGTGAGGTCTCTGCTACTCTTGGATGCTACCCTGCTCTGAAGCCGTTTGCCGGATATCTTCCTGATCGTTTCTTCCGTGATGGTCTTGAGGCTGTGGAGAACTTGGCTGGAATTGCCATTGCCCGCGTCAACGAGCGTCTCCGCCCCGAAGTCATGGCCAATAACACCCGTGTCGATCTGCTCGCCCGCTTGATGGAAGGCAAGGATGCGAATGGCAACAAGCTTGGCCGTGCCGAGCTTACCGCCGAAGCCCTCACTCAGCTCATTGCTGGCTCTGACACGACTTCCAACACCTCTTGTGCTATTCTCTACTGGGCCCTCCGTACTCCTGGTGTCATTGACAAGCTCCACAAGGTGCTTGATGAGGCTCTTCCCAAGGACGTTGATGTTCCCACCCACGCAATGGTCAAGGAGATCCCTTAGTAAGTCTTCCAGCAGCTCTTACTCTCTGCCAATTTCCTCGACTAACTGAATAGCCTCCAATGGGTTATCTGGGAAACCATGCGTATCCACAGCACTTCCGGCATGGGTCTTCCCCGTGAGATTCCTCCGGAAAAGCCCCCAGTCGAAATCTGCGGCCATATCTTCAAGCCCGGCGACATCCTCTCCGTTCCGACTTATACAATCCACCGTTCGCCCGAGATCTGGGGCCCTGATGCTGATCAATTCGTCCCCGAACGTTGGGACCCTGCCCGTCTTACCCCTCGTCAGAAGGCCGCCTTCATCCCCTTCAGTACGGGTCCCCGCGCCTGTGTTGGCCGCAACGTTGCCGAGATGGAGCTCCTGGTTATCTGCGCGACTGTCTTCCGCATGTTTGACTGGCAGCTGCAGCAGGATGGACCTATGGAGACCCGCGAGGGCTTCCTGCGGAAGCCTTTGGGTTTGACTGTTGGTGTTAAAAGGAGGACTATTGTTTAGGTGTTTTAGTCGATCTTCTTGGTGCTTGAGGAGTAGGAGGTTTCAAGTCGTTCAGAATCAAGGTGATCGGCAATTGGGAGGATTTTAAGTCGCATTGGAAGCGCATACCTATGATGATGATGATTTTAGATTCTCTAGCATGAATTCTTTAGTTACGAAATTTGTCTTGTTATAGGGTTCTAGAAAGGACATTCCCTTTGCTCAGCACGTCCATGTGAACTTTGAAAAACGGTAAGGGGGTTTCCCCTGTCTAGACTGCGCAGCCACAATATTTACTATCGTCTTACAGCTGTCCATTGCGACCAGATTCAAAGTCAAATCATTTATTCTTTTTAGTGGTGCGAGATAACAAATCAAAATCCCATCCAGACAAGGTTCAAGTTCACCGAACGCAGTACCCGCCATCAATCCGAAGATCCGCGCCTGTAGTGTAGGTACTCGCATCACTAACCAGATAGACATACGCCCCTTTCAACTCCTTCGCGTCGCCATGTCTCCCCATCGGAATCATACTCAGCCAAAGATCCTGCACCTTCTGATCCACAAAGTCCGACAACCCGGTGTCAATGTAACCCGGCGAGATAGAATTGACCCTCGCGAAATCCCTCCACTCATTCGCCAACGACCTGGCCAGATGAATACACCCAGCCTTGGCAACATTATAACTCGTCTGCTCCTGCGGATAGTTCGCAATATGCCCACTCATACTCGCCGTAATAACCAGCGACCCCTTCCCCCTCTGCTTGAAATGCGGCCCCACGGCCTTAGCGCAATGGAATGTCCCGTTCAAATCCGTCTGGATAACCTCCATCCAATCCTCAACAGAGCCGTCCAAAATACCGCTATTGGCCGTACGGCCTGCATTGGCAACAAAGGCGTCGATTTGGCCAAATTCGGCAATCACGTCCTTCACGAGCTTCTCGACGGAGGCGTAGTCGCCGATATTGCACTTGTAGGCTCTGGCTTTGACCCCGTACTTCTCAGAGAGTTCTTTGGCGTTCTTCTCGCCGCCTTCCGGGCGGGATGAGTAGGTGAGTGCAACATCGGCGCCCATTTCGGCGCAGCCGCGCGCGGCCTCGATGCCCATGCCTCGGGGACCGGAGGCGCCGGTCACGACGACCACTTTGCCCTTTAGGCTGAAGAGGTCGTGGACGGAGGAGGCTTGGGGGACTTGTTGGGGCATTGTTGTGTTTTGCTGTGTTGTGCTGTGTGGGTGGTCGTCTTTGAGAGGGATTTTTTTTGCTGAAGTATGTGTTTGCTTGGATATGAGAACTATGAGGGGTTGGCTGGAGGGTTATATAGAATTGAAAGGTCGCAGTGGATGATATCATGATGACTTGATGATGCTGGAGTGGAAGATGAAACCGGATTGAACCTTAGGCTGGGTATATATTCCGGAAGATAGATGGTGTGTATAGCTATGAATGGTGGATGGACGGAGGGGTGATGGTGACTCAGTGTGGGTTCTATGACGCCATGAGAGCAGGACCTTGGTCGGGACAAGTTCGTGAGGTAAGTAGGTAGTATCCGCGGGGAGATCTACTCTCGAGTCTTGACGCAGGTAAGCTTTATGGAGAGTTCTCAGCATTATTGAATCCTCGAGTTGAGGTGTCTGAGAGGTTTATTTTTGCTTAGGTTTGTAAAATGCAGAGCTGATGAGTTGGTAACCTCAGGGGTGACTGGCCAGTTACAGAATTATTTCTTGTGGTTGTGCGGACTGTTCGATTTCATCGATTGTGACCGCTATGGAGACTCATTGTCTATCATTTAACATATAGTCTCGCATTAGCTACGGAGCAATCCCTCTCCCTCCTCGCTAGGTGCATGTTTCGCCATTGCTACGGCATCTCGTCGGCCTCGCTCTGCGTTTACCAGCCACACCAGCGGCATTGGCAGCAGGATCAAGACTGCGAGGAATACAAACCCGGACCGAACTGAGCCGGTTGCGTCAATCAGTGCGCCCACAATGGCCGGACCCACAAACGAACTTCCTTTGTCGGTTGCGGCGTAGAGTGCATAAAATGCGGCCTCGCTGCCGGGGGGAATCAACTGCCCGAATAATGACCGACAGTAAGATGATAGTCCCCCGGAAACGACTCCATGAATGATTCCAAGTGGGAATATCTCCCACGGCTGTTGCAAGCCCAATACTCCCCAATCACGCACAAACGGGATGTAAGCCAGCATTCCATACAGGGGAATGATCTCAAACAGCGCTATGCACAGCAACACCGTGTGATTCGACGCCAGTCCGAATCGCCGGGACACCACCGGCCAAAGGAACGCTCCCGCCATCCCAGATGTCGTGACCGTGATGGACAAAAGTCCGATCGAAGTCGTGCTCAAGTGCAACTCCGTCCGCGCGAAGAGGATCGCAGTCCCAGACACAGTGGCCATGGCGTCCGATAGCAGAAACCAGGCCGCTAAGAATATCACAACCTCACGGAGCCGCACCGCGACTTTTATCGTCTTCCAGAGGGATTTCCAGGCAAACCCCACCAGACGCAGCCAGACGCGCCCTTTCTGAAGGTAACCAGCACCCGGGGCGACACCGTCCAGCGGTAAACCAGGTCGGTTACGTAGCCACCGACTGGAGACGATGGTAAAAGAAAACCACCAGATACCCACCAGCAACAACACGCATCGGAGCGGAAGCGATGGGAAGATTGTGGCCATGGATGTCTTGGATAGTGTGAAGAGCATTAGTATACTCAGGATCTGTACGAAGATGGCCGCGGCGTAACCCAGGCCCACTCCCTTGGACGAGATGCGGGTGGAGAGCTGAAGCTCGGGCGACGTCCCACCGGAAGCTTTCCCAGCTTCCACTGGCGAAGGACGGGGGCCAGAATTCTCCTCCTCGTCCGTCCATGAACGCAGAGAAAATTCGTCAGGGTCTGCATGGCTTTCAGCATGAGGGCTGTGAGGTCGGTTTCCTCCTTTGCTCGGGGAAGAACGAATTGACGGGTGATTGGCGACGAGGATAGGCAGGAAAGAGTTCAAAACGACGAACGACGATCCCAGGCAGGTGACGCCAATGACCACCAAAACCGCCCCGAGAACAAACAACGGCGGCGCAATCAGCATAAAGAGCATGGACGTAACGGACCCGACAAATCCGAAAGCCAAAAGTAAAGTTTTTCGGTTACTTTCTGGACAACAGATAAGCAGAGAGTCAGCCGGTTATTTACCTGGGATTTCTTACCGTAATCCGCAAGCGCACTGAAAGACACCAGAGTCAAGGCCTGCACTAGCACCGCCAGCGAGAAAGTATACATCGCAAAACTCGCCGTGTTGATCTCCAATCCCATCACCGGGACGATACAGGCCTCGTTCGTCGGTGTCGTGCCATTGCCGGAGGGAGCATCCGGACCGACACATGCGTGACGGCTGGAAAGCAGGTATCCCTGCTCCCGGGCCAATTGCTCCAAGGTGAGGGGGAGGAACGACCCTAAGAGTGTCAGCGACGAACAATGGCTCGGAGTATAAAGAGGCTCTTACCGACGCCACATACAGCGAAGACTTCCGCAGCTATCCCGTAGGCATACCAGCCCCAGATCTCTCGACGCTGTGTCGGAGAGGTATCTTCGCCGGGGTAACGCGGAGAACGGCCTCGGTCGGCATCCGCGTCAGCCTCCTCAGGCGACGAGGCAAGCTGGGAGAAGAACACCATGGTGGTCAGACACAAGAAAATGAGGAGATTACAGGAACAGAACTTTGCCAGAGAGCCGCCATGGCTGGGAACTCAGCAGTGGAGCGCCCACAGCTCGTCTGCCGTCCAACGATGTTGCATTCCCTGGTTGATAACGGAAGGCCCGGATAGGCTCTGACCGCTTTACTTGTTCCGGCAGTATACAATTTGGAAGGCGGTAGGATTTCTCGCTTGAACTGAGGTCACGGGTTGGTTGATTGGCCTGGCTATATCAAGTCAAGGTATACCTATAACTACCTACAGACTACTTACTGACGGACTGACGACCTCCAACACCTACCAGGCTCAGAGCGTGTACTAAGAAGAACATTCAAATTATTGCAACCCATATCAGGCCTACCTTTGCTGGTATTGCGTGTGCAATCCGGTCGGACTTTTCGAGGGAAGCTGCAGCCGACCCTGGAGCTCTTTGTCCTTCCTGCTCAGCTAGATCTCTTCCAATCTATCTATCCATCATGGATCTCAGCTTTTGTTTTCTTTTCCATTATTTGTCTTGCCTACAGCCGTATGCTTATCTTTCCTATTGACCCGGCTCTGGCCTATTTTCCCTCGTCCCTCGAACGTAGATCTGCTCAACTGCCAACAGCCACTCTCTCCCAAACACCGACTGCGCATCAAAATGTGGTTTATCTTCAATTATATTGTTTTTTTGCTGAACAAGCTGCTTTACCGCATTCGTGGTCATGATTCCCGCCAGATCATTCACAGCATCGCCTTCAGAGAACACCCCGAGCCGAACATGCTTCTTCAAGCACCAGAGTGTGGCCGGTCAGGCTCTCCGATGCTCCCCATCCACACATGTCTGGCCGATGATAAAGCTGGGAGACTACCCGAGCTGCGCTGGAGAGCCCCGTCGGACTTGCCTGTTAAAGAATATGTTCTGACTTGCGAGGATCTCGACGCACCAATCCCATTTTCCATTGTTACTCACGGGCTATTCTTTGGCATCCCACCCACCGTCACAGAAGTCTACCATGATGACATTGAGAAAGACAGAACCTCACCCGGCCGTCGTACTCTTGCAGGCTGGAGATACGTCCCTGTCGCAGGAGGATCCTCATATTGGGGCGCTGCTGCCCCACTCGGCCATGGCGTCCATCGCTACGTTTACACCATTGTCGCCCTCGACGAGCCGCTTGATTTTGATCATCCCGATAAGGTTACTAAAAGTCAGATGAGAAAGGCCTTGATCGGAAAAGTGATCGGCTGGGGTCAGTGGACTGGACGTTTTGAGCGCCCCTGGCCACGCTGAGCCGTAGCAAGCACCGAGAAACGTGGCACATTAACATCTGCAGACCGTTGAAGATGGAGCGTGCGCGGTTGGACAGACAGAGGATGGTGAACGATACACGCTGCCTATCTTCCCAGCTGCCGTTCTTGTATCCGCACGCCCCAACACCCCTCTCTTACGTGGCTCCCTACCTAGCATTCATGATCTTGCCTACAATCCCCTATACTCATGGCCTAACCGGCGGTAATGTGGATAACTGACTTCATTAATCATGCTACCTCTCCTTAGGCTACTGTTCCAATGACACGGCAGACTCACCCAGTTAGCTCCCTATAATTGTCAGTCAGCTAGATAGATATCTTGCCTGCGTTCAAGTGACGGCAGAATCGTCCTTACCTGATCCCCCGTCGATCTGCTCGATGAACACTCCCATTCGATGAATTGCTGACCCCACAGACGACTCGCAAGCCCTCAACGTGCTGACGTCAATACCCTGCATTCGCCCGTTTTCCTTAGACAGGGATCGCAGTGCCTTCAGTAGCTCCTTGAGCTTTGCCGAGTTCTTCCCAAGGAGCACCCGTACCAGCACTCCCGTTTCATACTCGTCAAGTTCCATCTCGCCCAATTGTATCTTGCTCCGGATACACAAATATTGAGGCAGAGGCTGTTCAAAAGGAAGGGTGGCGGCGTCGAACGTTGTGCTTTTCCGCATGACGCTATATGCCAAACATGCAGCTTCGAAGAGAGCAAGGCACTGGTCGGTGAGGGCCGGGAATGTCATTAGAAACGAGGTCGGGTTGGCTCGACATTCCTTGCATTTCAGCATGGACTGGCCCTGGTCGTGTATCCGCTCTACCAAAGCCAAGATTGTTTCCAGGTCGACTACAGTGTGGACGCTTCGAAGCTCATTCATGATTTGCAACGCCCCTATTGAACACTGACAGCTGGTCTCCGAGTCCATCGGTGGCGGCATGGCCTAGGGGAGACCACAATCGGGCTTATGGCTTCTTCTGGATATGGCGAATCTGCCTTGGTTGATCTGGGTTGCCTCTATGTTGCTGGATTATGATATACTCATAAGTACAGAAGCCCCTGGATGATGCTCTCACGGGGCTGGACGAAACGAGAAACTAAGACGAAGGGTTGCAGCAAGCTCCATACCTTGATTTCTCTTCACATGCACGATTATTGAAATCTTAGAAGTAACGGCTAGGAAATACAACATCGGGTTCGTGATGAAGCGTCATGTCAACAGCCTCACACTTCCCATCACATCAGCGTACGAGCTCCGACAAATTGTCGCTTCGCCCTGCCAAAATCGTGGTACCAAAAGCGAACCCCCTACCGCTGAGTGTTGCACAAATGTCGCAGGCAAAGAATGACTCGGGTATTGCTGCACATTAACTAACCAAATGGGGGTCATGTTGGGCACTGGCTCTGGCAACGCCTGAATTCGGATAACCACGCGACAAGGAGGCATAGAGTATAGAATGGATCTACCAACGATATTGCGGTCGGTAGTGTTCTGGAACGCCAGATACGCCGTTGGCTACAGTCTGCTACAACAGGAATTACACTTAGCCTCGAGGGAAGCTTGTATTGCCTGAACAAGCTCAATCACATTATGTCCGGACCCGAAGAGTTAGGGTCTAGCCAACATGTTCAACTTCACAATAACTAGGCGCAGCCTCTGGTAAGTCTCCTTTATCATCATCGACTCCCATCTTGGTGCTGAAGATGTCAAAGATTCTTTTGTGCACATCTGAATCTGATGAACCGTTCCAAGTAAGCCCGATAAACGACGATGCAAGACGCGTTTCACGAACAGAAACTTCTCCTCGGACGGTACGCAAAATCCCCCAATGATAAGAGGGCATGCGTCCAGTTGCCTCCTGAGCTGCAAACTTGCCCGCTTGTACCATCGTCCATGGCTTAGCGATGAATCGGACCTGTAATCTTGTGCTAGAGGTTTGAAGCACTCAGGGAACAGCCTGTCAACGGCATCACTGTCGGCCGAAGCGATAGCGTCCAGTGCGGTGGTCAGGCTATCAATACACATGATGACGACGTTGAGGAGATAAATTCCTGTTCGAGAGCAGACATGACATTGTAGTATAGTCTCGGTCATTTGCTGCAGCAGTTTCTGACAATTTAGGATTGTGTCGATGGTCACCGGAGGGCCTGTACGCAAGGTGCAGCCAATCACGCGGCCAAGGTCCCGAGCCGTCTGCTCGTAATCTTGGCAGGGACACATACTTGGAAGGCCAGTTGAGCTTTCCTTGAACTCATCTCCGGAGAAACTGAAGTCGTGAACTGCCCTTTTGGGAATCTTTGGTTGCGAAAAGAGACTTGGTTGTTCCGTTGAGAAGTCACCAGCCAAAGCTGAGAGAGGCTGTGTCCAGACCAAAGTGTCCTGGCCCAGGTGTTCCGGGTACACTGAATTGCTTTGTTGGATCTCTCGTGTGATACTGGACATTGGCTCATTCTGAGCCAGGCAACCATTGACGGCAGCGAAGTAATTTGATGACGACGGCAGGTCATACGGCTCGGGTGTGGCTTTAGAGATGCTTTCCGGTAGATCATCCGGTATGACGGAGAGTCTTGATTTCGCGCCGTTGACCTTGGTATCATTGCTCAAGGGATCAAAGAATCCGCACTCTTGAGTCGAGTCGGTAAAGGGATTCGATATGAACTCGTGCAGCCAACTATCCGAAGCCATATCAACGTTGTCAGACACTAGGACGGACTCAACTGTCAGTTATAGGTGGCTTGAGGGGATGGAATTGGCATGGAGCTCACACGAGAAGGGTGATGCTGTTACAAAGTCCATGAAGGTCGGGGTTTGCAGGATCGGATCATCAGCCGAGGAGACACTATCGACATGACCGTGGGAAAAGCCGAGAGTGTCGAGGAGAACTTTCTCTTCGGGACTGGCGGAGAGATCATGACCCCCAATGTTTGGCGTTGGTTCCTCTTTCACTCTCTTTTTCTTTGGACCGCGAGGCCTTTTATTCGGCTGCCCGTCGCTTCCACCCTGGCCTGTGGTAGAGCCGTCAAGGATGGGGTCCCTCTTTTTGGCTGGTCTTCCCAGCCTTCGGGATATGCTGTAAACGCACTCAATGTTGTGTTTCTGGCATCGCTTACAAGAAGGTCTCTCATGGCTGCAGCGGATTTTGGCTTGCTGACAAGCATTGCAAGTCGAACGAACTTTGACACTTTTAGGCAGCTTATCGAGAGAAAATTCGCCTTCTCCGGGTTGATTCATGTTGGGAGGTGGTTTCGATAAACGATGGCTGGACGTGGGACATGCACCTTGTCTCTACAGTATATATTGATATGGAAACGCGCAGCCTGACAGCATCCATCTGCCCCATTTCCCCTCCACCAGCTGCCAAAGGCTATTTGGAGCGAGCGCACAGCCGAGTCGAGTGGAGCTCACGTAGCAACGTTGCTGCAACTAACTATTATCCCTCTCGAACCTTCGGGTTACATGACCCACGTACCACATGGGTTGCCCAGAAATCCCTTGGAATTCTGGGTGTTCAGCTTTCCTCTGGTAGGGAATACGCATGGTTTGTGCTATGCTAAGTAGCGACAGAAATGCTTATCACAGGTTTTGTGATACCCTCAACTGCTGCGTTCTAGCAGTGCCTGCAGACTAATCACCGCTAGCCTAGAGGCGCCCAGGGACCTGCTCAGAGGGCAAGAGGTTTGTTTTTCTTTTTCCTTCCAGCGAATCTCTGGCCTCTCCATCTACCGCCTCCAGCCCCCAGGGAAGGTCGAACCTGGTAAAAGTTACACAAGCTGTTTGACTTTTCGGAATGACGGGACCATGGCCGTTAATTAGAGAGACTCCCGGACAGTATCCCCTTCCGTGCCATTACTCCGTACGCCTGTCCTACATGGAAGTTTGCCGCCTCCCCTATCACATGCTCACAATCATTCATCGACGCAGTGTGTTCCTGGCTGTTACCCGTTGGGCACAGGGCGACGGGTTTGCCACGTTGCCGTTCGGTTCGTTCGAGACGCGGTGGTACTCGCTATTACAGCCGCGTCACTATTCACGAGGCAACTCCCGAGCCACAGCTGGAGTTAGCAATGGCCCTGGGCTGTACTATGTCAGATCCGACCCTCTGGGTCTCCCTTCCGTCGTCTTGGGGAGGATCGCCGAAGAAAGCCGTGGGCTGCTAACCCGAACGCTGCAACATCAAAGAAGCAAACATCATAGGCAGCGCTGTTTGTTTATGGCTGGGGAGCGATATACTCAGTTCCGCACGTCGTATCGACTAAGGGGCTCTTGGGCTCTTCCCGCTTTCAAACAAGTTAATCCTGGTCAATAGCTGCCACGTCGGCGGGGCACTCACATGGCCTGTTCTGGTGAAAGATGACGGTGGGGCGCCCCTGTCAACGGGAATGGAGAAAGCAGGTAAGTTTTACATTGACTTTGACTGTTAATCTGAGGCGGGGCCTATGTACTTTTCCTGGTGTGAGTGCTTGCATCCCATTATATGGTCCGAGCATACTTAGCTGACGCCTGAGTCGCCGGAGTCGCAGGCAGGGATAACCGGGCGCGCTGGAGCCACAGTAGTAGGGCAGGCAGAAGTTGACTGAAAGAGACAAGAGATGTGTGCAGAGACAAAGTGCTGCTATGCTCTGATCCAGTTCACCATACTGAGTCGCATCAGGAGACCCTCCGCTTTATACGAGAGATTTGCATACCATAAGCCACAGGTGTAACTTGAGGCCTTTTTCTCGACGTCGGTGACTATTATGACGCCGGCAAGTTAAAACACCTATACCAAGCCCCTCCGTTGCAAGACAACAAGCTAATCTCCTAAGCACCGTTTTGAGATCACGGGATTGCCTGTCTCAGTGCCTTGGCGACTGTGTACTGGGCCAGATAGGATACCTTATGTCTACGAAGGGTTGTACGCTCTAACTGTCCAAGTGGAAAGATATATACTCGGAGTTCTAGGATTATTGACAGACTGGATCTGCTTGTTGTCAGAACCATACAAGTGCTAGGTAGGTACCCACTCTACTGTACTATACCTAGCTACTAGTACACCCTACAATGCACCTACTCCGAGCAACAATTCCCCGACCGCCACTTGTCAACGCGTATTACAGCCGGTAGATATATCACCGGTGCGGCAAAAAGAGGCTTCTAGAAGCCTACGCATCTACCGCACCGAGGGCCATGATTTCTCACTATCGCCTCGGCCGATTTCTTTCAGCAGTTAACTGATAGTTGTTGTTTCGGTCTGATGACTACTGAGATTAACTCTGTTCAGCACTCATGGACTTGGGCAGGTTTATTCCTGTTCTCCGGCATGGCGTCAGCTGTCACCAGCAGTAACCGAACGTCGTACTATGTTTATCTAGCCTACACAGTAGCGACAGGGAAATAAAAGAGTTAAGGATTAGAAAATAGGATTCATATTTCCGTTATAATGAAAAGTCATCATAGAAAAACTCAAAGTCATTCCTTCATAAGTCGCATATCTCGCTGCCGTCGATTACTGGGGCATGTGCTCGAAAGGCTTCTCCAAGTGCTCCTGGCAGAAGGAAAGCTTGCTGACGGTCCAGATCTCGGTGTCCTATTGGTTGGCACACAGTGTCAGTAAATGAGGGGTTTCTGTCTTCTTTGGATATTGGTATCAGGTGGGTGGATGGTCGACGCACAGGCTTAAGGTTCTTCTTAATCTCCGTGTCCAAGGTACCGGCCTTCAGAGCAATGATCGGAGGAGCAGCCTCGGGGTCGTGGGCAATGGGGGAACCGCACTCGGAGCAGAAGATGCGGTGGACGGGCTTGCCGGAGCTGCCGTTCTTTGCGAAGCTCTTGGTTGGGCCGTTGATGGTCAATGCCTCTTTGGGGACGACCGCGACGAGGGCTTATTCTCACAAGTTAGAACAAGAGTCAAGGAAAAAGGGAAAAAATGAAACTATGTGTATAAAAAAAAAAAAAAAAATTAGCAGAAGGGACACATACAGTAAGTAGAACCGCTCTGGCGCTGGCAATCATCGCAGTGGTCGTAGGCCGTGATCAGAGGCTGATCGATCTCGGCTTTGTAGGTGACAGCACCGCAGAGACAGTGACCAGTCAAAGGCATTGTGACGATTATAGTATGGTAGTAGTGGAATTGAAGTAAATGGACGAGAGGGACGAAGGTATGATTGGTCAAGAGAGGTATTGGATAGCGATCAAGGTGCTCATGGATTTGAGGACCCTCGAGGACAGACTGCGGAGTGGAGGGATATTTATACCCTTCAGGTCCCGTCAGTGCATTCTCCTGATCGGGGAAACCATGGTCGAGAGCTTGCAGCTCACTTACCTTACTCTGTTTCGGAGCTGGGAGCTAAGAGAGAAGGATTTGTCATGACGGAGCTGGCCTGAGAGAACGAGAGGGGCGGTCGAGGACTCGAGGTGGAGGAGGGGCTCCAGCTGCACGCTTCTGTCTGGCCTTTTTGCGTCACGAACTCCCCTCACCCTCACCACCACCACCAGTCTAACTCTTGACCATTCTACAGCTGCAAAGAGTGGCTCTCTTTCTCTATCGTTTTTCCCTCAATCGGGTTATTGACTGATCATATACAGGTACAATTACCCCCCGTCTCTTTCCCTTTGGTCTCTCTCGCTGCGAGTTCGAATGGGTCTTCGAGAAAGACCACAAAGTTAGAAGGACAGCATCCATGGTCGATCATGGAGGGGCACGCCCCCCAGCCTCCAGGCGATCAGGATCATTTCTCCATCGCCTTTAGACCATTCGAGTTTAGCGCACCAACACCACGGCCTTCTGTTGGGGCATTATGTGCAGCTTAGCTTGTCGGTCCCTCGTTGGCTTAAGCGAGCAGCGACCGGGACGGAATCTTGCCTTGCAGCGAGAGTCTCAAATAATCGTGGATTTGTTATTCCCCGCCGCGAGTATTTGTCACTGCCGAACTAATACTCCCGTACCGACTGTGCGCCACGATGAATGGGCAATAATACTGGACAAGCCGCAGACCGCTGGAAAATAATAATTAATCATTGCTGCAAGTTGCGGCGATACCGGGAACCACATTGCTGCCGATCCGCAGATCCCGCCTCAACCCCTCTACTTGCGGAAGGCTTTTCAAAGACTTCAGGGTCGTTCGCCCGGCGAGGTTCACAAATCGATGGACAATTGAAGGTCGACGAGAGAGTTGGGTATCATCACACCATATGGCTCCGAATTGCCAGCAGGCTAAGCAAGGAACTTACAGTACGCATCATGAATCATTCATGGCGCGAGTCAGCTCTGTCAGCCCACTCCGAGCTGAACCGCGCAAAGCCTAACAAGCGCTAACCATGTGGCTCCCCAGCCCAGCGGGCAGCGTGCCTTGGCTGCTAATCCGGCCATTGTTCGGAATCAGCAAGGGTTGACAGGGATTGTTCGCTGGGTCTGCGCCTCTGCATGCACCATGCAGGTATGACTATGAGCAGGTAAGAAATTCAAATCATGTTTGTGAAACATATTATTGACTGACTGGCAACTAGACTAGTATTTGTTATCATGCCAACTAATCAGCACGAGAGACTGCTGTCGACCCCAATTGAATCCACTTGTCGAGTCTTGGGATGAAAACATTGGGGTGCTTAATGCTTATGGATTGCCCGCGGTCCTCCCAACATCCCTTTCCAGGCAGGCGTAAGCACTCGCGGACGTTGACAGGATCCAAGTATAATGCAACTCCGTCCTCGTGGGAATAATCACTACCTCTCTGGAATACTTAAAACAGCTTCGCGTCTTATCATTGCAGCCCAATAATGGTACTCCGATATACACTCACGCACGGATGATGGGAAGTCAGTAGCTGCCATGTCGGGCATGCTCAATTTTATCAGCTGCACTCTATCCACAGTCAGCAGTGAGCACCCGTAGACAAGCACGAACCTATGATGGGTCCGGATCTACAAACCTGCATCTGGGCCGCCATGCCACCTCTCGGATTCTGTCCGCCGTAGATCCTCGATTCCTCATGCTGCGCCTCGCTCGCATCCTCCTTCGTCACATACGCCGCCGGTGCATTAGAAGACACTGGCGGAAGACCGAGCGCCTCATTCCTATCGGCAATTGACCTCACCTGCGCAGAAACAGACCCCGCCCCTGGAGGTTTATTGAAAGCGCGACCCTGCGAAGTCCAGACAAGACAGTGTCAGACGGGAAAAGACCATAGACCCCTCCTTCTCCTCCACCTCAACTCTAGAGATAAAGTAAAGCAAAGAAGCACGAACCTCCATCTCCTGCATCTCGCGCGCATCTTCCCGCGTAATGTGACTGTACGGCTTCTGGGAGAGCTCATCAAGCTTCGCGTCGAAATTCATCTGTCGCATAGCGAGGCTTTGCGCGGTCGCTTTTTAAGGTAATCACGGATCATGGCCGAATCAGCACACTTTGCTCCTGTCAACCTCGCAGCAAATTAAAAAAAAAAATCAATTGGATCTGATTTTTAAGCCATGAAATAAACAACAAAGGTCGGGAAATAATAATAATTAATCATAATAATAATAGCCACCTAAGGTAGGGAGGGCCTTGGAATCGTACCTGAAGGGCCACCGTGGATTGGACCGCCGCCTGTCAGTTCGCTCTCCATTTGGGCTATGGTTGAGACGTCGTCGGGTGTGATGCGCTGGCCGCTCTCGACGGCGCGCTTGAGTTCGTCGATGGATGGGAGGTCGGAAGACATTATGATTTGCTTTGATTTTGTAGTAGATTACTTGGTAATAGATGGACCTGGGACGAGTCCTTACTTGTTAGGATTGTACATATATATATATTTGGGTTATCTGTTTGGGTCGCCACGCTGATGTCAACATCGCCTAAGACGAGCGTTGCATGACATCTTTATCAACTACGGTACGTATCCCCTGGGTCCTCATCGCCACGCAGGTCCATTGTTTGAGTCTTGGAAGGGAATACTATACAGGGCTATGAGTTTAAGGAGGAGATGATTGAATCGGAATGTGAAGAAGGTATGTTCCGGGCCAAGAGTTACTGGCCACCGGAGTACTGCAGGCGCAGGCGCAGCATGTTCCATGAATGTGGCTTGAACAGGGCTGTAAATTTATTGACAAATGTATTTTCAAAACTACAGTTAGCGACAGAACGGCAGACAGCATTGTGCCAGGTCAATGCGATTGACGCCTCAATGTCACCTTGATGCGGAAATCCGATTGATTATCCATCGGCCAGAAGCACCAGGCAAGAAGATAGAGCCATCTGGAAAGGAAAACTGCATCAAGCCAAACAAATGATGGTCGGAGAACGGCCCGGGGCGTACGAACGAACGAACACCTAGCACAAGGCGCACTCGGATGTGCAAAACCAACGGTGCCAAACTCCTCGGGAACCGCAAGAGCCTGTCTGCAGAGTGACTGCCACTCAACCATGCAGGATGAGTTGTCAATGAGCTGCCACCATTGCACCATGGTAGAGATACAATGTCTCAAAGAAGCAGAATGAAGACACCCTTCAATGTCACTGTCGTTTCCGCCGCCATGTCACCAGAGACACAAGTAACTCGACCCTCTACCTACTACCTTGCGGAGTCGTACCGTAGCATCCAGCGGGCTGGTTCAGTAGATGGGGTACATAGGCTGGATCCCTCTGTCGGTAGTACTTAGACCTTTGCTTTTCTCGTCTCGTGAGATGCCTACTTGAATGTCAGTGTCTCCTTGTGTGACCAATAGCGGGAACATGTGTTGCAAACAGGGGGTCATCCACTACAGCTGCCAATGTGGGATGCTGCCAATGTGGGATGATATCCTCCATTCGGTCCCAGATCAGCTGTTAGCGTCCTAGAGGCCTGACAACAAGGCCACTCAGAGCCATGTCCAGGCAGACAGACAGAGAGGGGTGTTGGCACGAGACGAAAGGGGGATGGACGTGCCATCCACTTCAAAGTAGTCTAGGCAGACAGACGGCTTCCATGAGCCGACCCCTGACGCCGCCCTAGACGAGGTCCGGATGCGCCCGAACGGTAGAAAGCGGCACCTAATGCTGGTAAGAACCATTCTGAGCCTCCAAGATATGGTGTTGCCCCACGAACAGATACAGGATATTTATACCTTCACCGAACTATAATGTGGACGGTGTATTTTTGACAGTCTTCAGGAAAGAACAGGTCAGGTCAGGATGAAGACTTGGCATGCCCCGTTCAACAGCGTAGAGCAAGATCTGAAGGCAAAGACGTTTACTATTTATTACCAGCGAGTGCAGGTCGAAGCCGGAAAAGAAGCCGGGGACAGTCTCTCGGGTCCGATAACTCCGGCTGGTCAGGCCGGGCTCCGGCTTCTCCTGCTTCTTTCCCAAGTTCCCGTCGACTTGCTCGCTTTCCAGGAAAGGAGCGCTATCATGGTTCGCGGCGGAGGGAATCCGTCGGCCTGATGGGAATTAGCCAGAAGGTCTCCGCTGAACCTGTAGGAAGCGAAGGGCACGGAATGATGGGACTTGAGTCGTTGCGGTGACCTGACTCTCACGAAACATGACATCCGGAAATGGATTGATTTTGGCCAGGCTGGAGACCTACTCGAGGTGAGGCTTGTTTCCTTCCAAGAAGTGATATCGGGGCAGAACTCATGCGCTACTGCCTCACGTTCAGCTGGAGGCTATAACATATGAGTGAGGTGATTTGGGTTGTTAGTAATGTGTGGTTCTTGCTGGTCTGGGCCGTCACAACCACCACTTCATTCACCAGTCAACCCACCAAGCCATGCGCATAACACAAATCCCCTCTTTGATTGCCTACCTAGCAAATGACTGTCCGGAAAAAATGAAAGTCGAATTCATATAAGCACGACCACCTGGAGATACGCGGCTGAACTTATCTCCGAACTATTTACGCCCCCATCGTCTCCAGTCGACTCCTTGTCAGAATGGAGAACCCCAGAGAGGCTGCTGTGTAAGTACTCACCAGGCAGTGTTATGCTACCAACAAATCTCCCTTGAACTGCCTTTGCAGAAAGCTAGTCCCGGGCCTAGAGCTCTCCCTGCGAGCTAACGTACTTGACACCAAGCAGAGCTTTCGATACAGGACAGCTTGACAAGCCGACTACCGGCACTCAGCCTCGTACTATTGACGGCGTGACTCTGAGTGGGAAGGAAATCAACAGACTCTATGACCTGCACGTTGATATTCGCTTAGGCCATGCCCCATACTAACTCGTTAATAGGTTTCGTCGTCTGCATGCGCGCTACCTTCCCATCCCCGGCCTCGTCGTCAACCCCGACATCACGTACGACCGCTGCCAGTTCCTGTTTTGGGCCATCATAATTTGCGCATCCAGGACTTTCTCTCAGAACCCCACTACATTCCCGGGCCTCACTCGGTCTCTATCCAGATTGGCCGCTACTTCCATTTTGGAGCCTTGGGACACTTGGGATATCGTGCACAGTCTGCTGATAGTGATAAACTGGTGCTTGCTTGAGAAGACACAGGCCCGGGACCTGGTGTTCACACTGACCGGCACACTCCTCCACATTGTCAAACAGTCTGGAAGCCTGGGTCCCGCAACGAGCGTCGAGCGCGGGCCCCGCAAGCGGCACAGAGATGACCAGCCTGTTGGCTATGATCCGGCCGTTTTGCGTCGTTCCACACTTTGGGCATACACCGTCAGCACCTACCAGCAGTAAGTAGTCCACCTACCTATAGATTGGATGTGTTAACGTAGACCAGCATGTTCATTGTTAAGGGCCTGTCTGCCCATGGTATCCTGGAGATATCGCATGCCGACAATGACCCTAGATCTCTGTGGGGGATAGTTCCACACGACATATTGCTTGAATTGAGTGCCCAGGAGCTTGTTACCCAATGTAGCACCTCGGTGGAGAGCCTAGGAGTGTGCAGACTGACCGTTGAGGGAGAGCACGAGCTTAGCCGACTTCTTCTGACGTGGGAGCAGAGGGCCCACGGACTGCGGGCTAAAGCATACGAGGCAGCGTACATCACGATCCAGATGTCCATGGAGCTCCCGCATTACATCAAGGTGCTGCAGCACTTTCATGCCGCTACTGCCTGCTTAAGCGTCCTGGGAATGCACTGCTTTAGGGAGCATACTCTGTACTTGGATGACAGATGCCTAAAGAAGTTGGAGGTGACGGCGTGTGAGGTTATCAACCTGGTGCAGGATCTGTGTGTGTGTCTCTGCCCCCTTGCCGTGGCTCCAACCAAGGTGGTGGCTTTTGCACTCTATCTCGCAGGATCGATCTTACTTCGCCTTATCAAAGGTCCACCGATGCCCATTCTTGACATCCCCAAAGCCAATATGCAGCTGGCCAGGGCCGTGGCCCTCGCGACGCAGATGGTAGTCACGGATAAGGGTCTGGAAAACATTGTCAGAACCGTTTTGAGCGACCTGCAGTACAGCACCAAGGCGTTTCGCGCTCCGGATGGCTCCCCCGCAATGAAATCCAGGTTTCCTAACCGTCTTGTCAGCGCTCCCATCCTTGATGCATGGTATTGGTGGGATGAGGAGTTCGGGCACAGCTCGCGCAGTAGGCTGACCATGTTTTAAAAGCTCAATGTTAGCTATCGCTCCCACTTTTCAAGTGTACCAAGGGACAACTACTGGAGAGTCATTAATCATGTCAGCTCTTTGATTCGCCCTTGTTAATACTGACTTTGGCCAACTTCGCCTGGCATTCCACCGCCGAGAAGCTCGATTCTGCTGGCCAGCGATCCCGACTCACAATGGCACTTGGTGAAGTCCACCAGCTTTTCTTTCTACTTTGCTACCCTACGAATGTTTCTTTTCTGCCGCGTGGCTATCCTTCATTTTACGTTCTTCGTGTCATCCGGCCGAACTTGGTCTATGGCCAGCGCTGACAGCCTCCGGTAGGCTTCATCTGCTTTACTTTGACTCTATCCCTTCGACGCTCGATAGAGATGGAGCTGGTCTCCGCTCCTCGGTTGTTGTCCAACGCAGGGAACGGGTGGTGAAGATACGCTCGGACTCGAAGGACATATGCCGTACCACCTCTTTCCGGACCATCCTGTCAGAGGCGATGGACATGGTCAGCTCCTGCTGGACAGTAAACACACATGCTAAGACTACATAGTTCCCTGATAAATTAAGCTTATCTGGTTATGACCTATTCCCGTAGACTTGAGTATCACTGTAGGCGAAGCTGGTGCCGTTGTGTAAAATCGAGGACAGAGAGCTGGGTATCAAGGCCGGGCTGGTCCGACAGGTTCCCAGGTAGGAAGGTGCTTAAGGAGGCGGGGACCAGGATCCAGGTCTCTGGTGATAATCGGAGATGTGTGTAGAAGAGATAAGCGCATAATATCAGGGGTTACATTTGGGGGGTATCTAGAACATTTCATGAAAGATTAGGGAGCCAGATGGATCGCTTGATAATGCCTTGGGGATCTTGATTGGTGGCAGGGTTACTAGTAAGGCATCGTTTAGTGCCGGAGTCAAGCTTTGACACTGCCACTAGCATTGGTATTGGCGAGCTTGTCTGCTATCGAATTTTATTCTTGACCTGGGCATGGATATCTTGTCTGTCTTGACCATCGATCATTTGCTTTATCACCTTTCTTTGTATGGGGACGCCGGTGCTGCATCCCGGGAGTGGATAACATGTGTAGTATGCAGGACTTGCTATAGGACAGGAATCATTTAATCTTATCTGGTATCTATTCAATGGTTCAAAACCAGGTTGCTTCACTGAAAATATGGTTCTATTGTCTTATCGCAAGGGCTGGTGGACAAGATAAATGGGGGAATGCAAGGGCGGACTCAAGTTCTCTGGTCTCTTCCCCTCCCCAACACTTTCTTTCCTCCTCTTCATAACACTTCTTGCTGCACTCCCCATCCCTGCTGTTCCTCTCAACTCTTCGTCATTGTCTCATGCCTGATGCCAACAATGGAGAAGGAAGGCCCCGATGATCCTGTTACCGTCGCTGCCGTCGATCCCCCCCCCTGCGAGCACACTTGACCACCTGAAGCACCTTAAGGAACACCACCACTGGGATCCCAATCTGCCGGACGAGGTCGCCCACGAGATCGACGATGCCCTCCGCACTGACAGTGAGAAAACTCGTCAGGAAATTGCTCACGAACTCCTAGACAACTCTCCATACCCCGAAGTCTGCGCTGCAGTTCCCAACGTCGATGAGGGCGGCCACTCCAACACCATCCGAGCCTGGGTGATCGGCCTCATTCTGGCCACCATCGGTTCTGGTCTTAATATGCTCTTCTCCATGCGCCAGCCGTACATCATCATTCCATCCTACGTCGCCCAAGTCGTCGCGTATCCTATCGGGCTGGCCTGGGCGAAGGTGATGCCGAGCAAGACATACCGGGTATGGGGGCTCAGCTTCAATCTCAACCCCGGCCCTTACAGCAAGAAGGAACACGCCATCTCAGTGATCATGGCCAACGCGACCTTTGGTGGCGGTGCCGCCTACGCTACCGATATCTTGCTCGCCCAGCGAGCCTTTTACAAGCAGCGGTTTGACTGGGCTTTCGAGTTGTTCCTGTGTATCTCGACCCAGATGCTAGGCTTCGGCCTGGCAGGGTTTTTTCACCGGTTTCTAGTTACCCCTGCAGCGATGATTTGGCCCTCCACCTTGATCAATACCTCACTATTTACAGCACTTCATGATCGCAGCAGGCCAGATCCGAGTAAGGTGTCTGGTTGGACCATAGGCAAATACCGCATGTTTCTGTATTGTATGATGGGATCGTTTCTCTGGTACTGGTTCCCCGGGTACATTGCCCCCTTTTTGAGCGTCTTTGCCTGGGTGACCTGGATCAAGCCCCAGAACGTGGTCATCAACCAGCTGTTTGGCGGTTGGACGGGTCTGTCGCTGATCCCCATGACATTCGACTGGTCCCAGATTTCTGGCTTCAACTTTAGCCCGCTCATCGCCCCATGGCATGCAATCGTCAATACCCTGATTGGTATGCTGGTCTTCTTCTGGATTGTGACGCCTGCGCTGCACTACAGCGGCGTTCATTACTCCAAGTATCTGCCAATCAGCGACTCCAACAGTTATGACAACATGGGACAAGTGTACAACGTCTCTAAAATCCTCACCCCCCAGATGACCCTGGACAAGGCAAAGTACGAAGCATACTCGCCGTTGTTTCTGTCCACCACGTTTTCCCTCTCTTACGGTCTGTCGTTTGCGAGCGTCATTGCGATCCTTGTGCACGCCGTTCTGTTTCACGGGAAAGAAATCAAGGAGCGGTTCCGCCGGATTGGCCAGGAGGAGGAAGACATCCACGGACGTCTGATGTCCCGGTTTAAGCCTGTCCCGCTGTGGTGGTACGCTGCCATCGCGCTTGTCATGATCGGAATGGCCCTCGGCGTCACGCAAGGTTACGATACCCATCTAAGCTGGTGGGCCTTCTTCATCTCCCTCATCATGGCAACGGTATGGTTCGTTCCGATCGGCATTGTCCAAGCGTCAACCAACATCCAAATCGGCTTGAACGTGGTGACTGAGTTTGTCATCGGGTACATGCAGCCGGGCAGGCCGATGGCCATGATGCTGTTCAAGACCTACGGCTACATCACCATGTCCCAAGGTCTCTATTTCTGCCAGGACATGAAGCTCGGTCACTACATGAAGATCCCACCGCGGGTCACTTTTGCCGCTCAGATGATCGCCTGCCTCTGGTCGTCTGTGGTCCAGATCTGCGTCATGAACTGGGCACTCGGCGCGATCCCTGAAGTCTGCACCCAACACCAGCCAAACCACTACAGCTGCCCGAATGGGCGCGTCTTCTTCAACGCCTCGGTCATTTGGGGGGCCATCGGGCCGGCCCGCATGTTCTCCAAGGGCCAAATGTACTCCAGCTTCATGTGGTTTTGGCTTGCCGGCTTCCTCCTACCAATTGTATTCTACTTTGTTGCGCGAGTCTCGGCAAGATCCAAGTACGGTCAATATGCTCGCTTCGTCAACGCACCGATTATCTTCGGGGGCGCCGGGCTCATTCCTCCTGCCACCCCTCTGAATTACCTCACGTGGGGCATCGTCGGCTTGATCTTCAACAAGTACATTCGGGACCGGTGGCGCGGGTGGTGGATGCACTACAACTATGTTCTTTCGGCCGGGTTGGACGTCGGTCTTGCTCTGTGCACGATCTTGATCTTCCTGACGCTGAATCTGACCAAGACTGACTTTCCCAGCTGGTGGGGGACTAATATTGCAGTTGACACGCTGGATGCGCAGGGGACGGCTGTGCAGATTCAGGGGGTGAAGTTTGGGCCGAAGAAGTGGTGATTCTTACAGAGATTAAGTGATGTCTACAGTTTTATTATCCACAATGTTGAAGGAATAATCACGGGCGTCAGTGTTCTAGTCTTAGCTGACATGTTATATGGTTCGATACAGGTAGAAATGATACCTCCATGCAATAGGTCTGTTATACATGAAGACAACCTAAATGCTATCCCGGCCTGAGTACCGTATGAGTTTCAGATCACCCCACATAACCCAGCTAGAGAAAGAAACAACACCTTTACCTTGATAATTTTCCCGAGTGCTTTCCAAGCAGTCTCCTCCTAGCCTAGAGCTTTAATAGCAGCAGCCTTTCTACAAATGCTATTCTGATCTTGAGATAATCTCTCTCTCCCCTATTCCTCCAAATGGTGGAACTCAACCAAGGGCGGCTTGCCATAAGCGATGACATGCAGCAGACCCCCTCAGGTAGAAATAAGGCTTGGAGCATGCAGCTTACATGAGTGGTCAGGATTCTGCTGCTAATTATAATAGCATGTTCTTTAGGTAGATATTCAGGTTATAAACAAGGTTCGTATATCTAGAGAGGTGTATATTGGCTCCTTATCTGAGATGAGTCTGTCTTAATTTTTTAAACTGGAGCTTTATCCTAATAAGAAGCCAGCCAATTGTTTTGAAAAAACGTCTTGATGATATAATCTAACGAAATCTTTCAGTACTTAGTATTTTCTTAAACCTCTGAATATATTACAACAGTAGGTCATTCTTGCTTTACTCACAGGAGGTGCTTTTTTATTCCTACCCTAATAAGACTAGTAGTATCTGAGTGCCCTGTTAAGCTATCTATATTCTAAGCACTCTGTCTAAGTACTTGAGTAAGAGTAAGTATTCTGTTAAAAGTAAGATAAAATGGATACTATTATATATCGAATAAGCAGAAATCAAGATACCTAAGTAGCTAAAAAGGGTAGCATTCTGTTAGGGTTGCGAAGTAAAGATTGCTTTTACCAGTGCACTGTCAAGGATAGGGCATGCCAAGACACCCTCATCGTGCACTCAATAATGGTTGGGTGAAGAATGGTAGTACTAGTTTGCAGAGCAGATTGTAATCTCGCCAGTCTTACCAGGTTCATTCATATTAATTTTAGAGCGAGGACTAGAGATATGAAGCGCCTGATTGAATCAGGGCTCGCCACGGGTTTTTCTGATCTGGAATGCCTGCTTGTATAACTCATTATTGTGAAAGCATCTTTACATCACCTCTTGCGCAGGAAACCCACATTCTATACTGGAAAGATCAGAATATTTTTCTGACCGGTAACACAGCTACCTACAGAGGCATTCTCGATGCTTTTGGCCCTATAGGTGCCCCACAGTAAGTCATGTTGAATTGCTAGGTAGGCACCTGGTAAGATTTGGAGCAGCCGCGAAAGGGACTTTGGAGGATATCCATGTCGCCCCGTGGGAAACCCACTTTTGTAGAAGCCGGCTACATCCAGAAACTGCCGAATTCTAGTGACTGGCGGTAGACACATCTCCCTTCAATCACTCCCCCGTCGTGGCTAGCAGTTGACCCCAAAGGCTCCGGTCGATTCGGTCGCTACTATTGCGTTCAGAAGCAGGAGCTGAAGAAGGCAGGTCGTTCTGATATATTTTTGTGGTTGACGGGCCGCTACATCTGCGGCAGAGAGAGAGTGCTATGTAGTAATAAAGTTCTCGATATCTTATGGAACAGCACCGCTGAACTTTTAGAAGACATGAAGGCGAATGTGCATCATCATGCGGCCATAAAATAAAGGAGACCTTTATAAGTGCTTCATATTATTCCTGTTAATAGTCACTTGGCTACTCCAGCGGGTGTTCATATTCAGCGCGGGCTCTGTAAATCACTTCTGTTAGGGCTGTAAAGTCACGTGACTAATATGGCAAACAATCAGGGACCGTTTCACCAGGAACTTGTGGAGGCAACTCTTATTTCAACTCTTAGAGAATAAGTATGATTGATCGATGACCGTTCATGGATAATATCCGTCTTGCTTGAGCCATCACTGCAGTCCAAAGGGTTGCTGGAGCAGCCCGCGTTCCTTGGAGGAAATCCTGATCGGTCTCGCTTTCAGGAACAGGGTTTCTGAATTTAGTAAGAACATACCAACGGACCATGTAAGAGGGCCAGGATAAAAGTTCAGGAACATAGCTCCCTGGCAAGTAAGCGCGAAGACATGCTGGTGTATTATGGAGTAGATAAGCCAGTGATCCACGAGACAAGGCACTCAGCTCCCAGAATCATCAGGTCAGATATGCCTGTCTGGTAGTTAGATGAAAAGGGTTACTGCATTCTTTGCAGGGCCGTAGCTCACCAAATTTATATCTCCTCTTTAGATACAAATGACCTTGCTGGGGAATATTCGTTCCGCCAATGGTGGTAGACATTGCGGGAAGTGAAGCTGACCATGGTGATATGCAATGCGTCATGGGCTCTGCGTCAACCATTGGTGGGATGTTGTCTATCTGCAATTGTCACTCCTCACGGCCATATACAACAGCTTAGGAGCGTATGGTCTTGTTGCGGGATGGAAATTGCCCTCGAGTCGGCTTCGGTTGCGAGGGAGTGTACAGTGTATTAAATGAAGGCCGTAACTGGAATGTATCTGACATTGGATTCAAAAGGGTCTCGCCGGGTGTAACTGGTCGATAGTATCCCTGAGGCTGGAAACCAATACGGTCCGGAGCTCGGGGGCTGCAATACATAAGTTAATGGTAGCTAGTTCCCCTGTCCATGGACCGCTATCACTGTACTTACATCACAGAGTGCACTGGCGGCCCATTAACTTGGAGTGGCAATTAGCACACATTCCCCTAAATCGGTTGGAGAAATGACATTTTCTGTAAATGGCCCGTGTCTATTATGGCAATGGTGGCATTCATCATGCTGTTTCAGGCCAACCTTAAAATTTACTTTTCTTTTATTAACAGAATCTATAAAGATATAAATAGTCATACCCATTTGCAGGGTCGCGTCGCGTCAGCAGCAGAGGGTGGCTAGCTCTGATATATTCTGACTAACAGTACTGGCTGAATTATTGACGTCCATAAGAAGGATACAGAAGGCGATGTCGGCGGCAATAGGGAGGATTCGCATTTGTTTTCACTTGCAGCGGCCGGCACTGCAGACGACGAGGGGAGAGGAGGCATGGTTGTAGGGTTATAAGCCAGCTAGTCTTATACAATGGGGAGTTCAGCATCGCAGCCTCGTCAACATCAGCAAACTTTGAGGTCTGCTAGTAGTAAAGCCTAACCCTAACCACGAGTCGCTCCGACCCCGCTAGCTCAGACGCTGCTCCGACTACGGCCTCAACCGCAACGCCCCGTCTCACCAAGCACTGTTGAAATCATAGGGGTATCTCTGGTATGTCTCGACCGGTTTTAGGAACTTAACCGCCAGGTAAACCCCGAAGTCGGATAAACGGCAACCCGCTGGAGGCCACGCGGTACTCCATGTAAGCTCGATGAGTTCTAGCTTGACGGGCGCCTGGATATTTAGGTTACTTCAGTTGCCTCTAACTTTCCAGTCCATACCTGGTCTAGGGGCATTGGTGGTGCTGTCTCCCAATATCGAGTGTCGTTTAGACTTGTTGCAAGTCCTTTGAGGCTCGCGAGCCCTTCTGAGATTCTGCTCTCTTCATCAAGCGTGCTTGGATGCTGACTTCCGCTATTTATCCCCCTTTTTAGATGAAAATACCTTTGATTTGATCGACAAAGTCATTCACATCCTTGTAAAACGTTGTATCATTGGGTTGAATTGCTTGACCGCGACATCAACCATATCTGGGCAGGAGTAACCTGTCTCTCTTCCATATGCCAGTATAGCATTCCTACAACACAGGGAATAGGAGCAAATACAGGTAACTTCCATTCCCCGGCCAACGCTGAAGACATGTCTGTCATTATATTCCATTTTTATTGCCAGCCGTCAGTAGGGATGAGTTCTGCCCCAAGATGCCCTGGGTTTGGACATTGCCTGCCGTGAAGGAGCTGCATTGAACGGACCAACACTGTCCTTTTCTCCCGTCAGATCCGTCTTGCCCGCCATGGTCATGCCGACTGGTTACCCATGAACGGTTCTATGTAGGATGGCAACGCAAGCATTCTCTATCATAAGCATGTGAATGATAGGGATGAGTCAACGGTAACCCTGCACTGTGGCGCGGAAACCTTGATACTTTCCATTCTTGATTGAAGGCGAAGATTAGCAGTAGTAATAAATAAGAGAGAACAGAGAACTACATTTGACTTAAACCATCT
This sequence comes from Aspergillus egyptiacus, assembly GCA_025688805.1. Classification (NCBI taxonomy): domain Eukaryota; kingdom Fungi; phylum Ascomycota; class Eurotiomycetes; order Eurotiales; family Aspergillaceae; genus Aspergillus; species Aspergillus egyptiacus. The sequence continues at coordinate 76,346 of MU628441.1, forward strand.
ATTTTATCATGGACCTCGTCAATGCATAATGACGGCACCTTGACAGGTGCGAGGGCAAGATATCCCCAGGTGCGTGGTATGGGAAGCCATATCTAGTGTGTAGGGATTGGGAGGGTGCTCAGCTACCTCCGACGGGATGCAGGATTGGGAGTGCATGTTGTATCTCTATCTCAGTGGGAGACGAAGGAAGCTATCCATAGTGACGGTGGTGTGGTGGCCATACTAGGTGAGTCAAATAGCTAAACCTTACCTTTATTTAGTTGAACCCACAGAATCCTAACGAAAGTAGACCGAAGATACAGGTCCACCTAAGGCAGCTAGCTAGGCAGGTGCAACCTAAGCGGACCTGGTGCCCCCACAAAGCATGCGTAGCAGTACCCTCTGGCCTACAGTCATTCGTCCAAGGAAAGAGATAACTATGTTACTGTGGGCGATAGATGCCCAAGGCACGAAGGGCGGGTCTAATTGTGTCAAGAGAAGGCATGGTGATGATGACTCGGTGAAGGAGGACGACTACGTCTGTCTGCTCGTGGTTGTAGTTTTTGTTCATGACAATTTAAACATGACTAGTAATGCAGGGCAAAGATCATATCCCCCATTCTCCGGCAGGCATGATCATCCTGCTTTAAGTATCCGTGGTAAGCGTTGGCTGCACACTGTGCTGACCTGGTGAGCCCATCCTCAGGGCCCTGAGCTTCCTCCTGAGATCCCCATCATCAGTTGGCTCGGGAGCGAGAAGGTCCCTAATATCAACGATGTGGCTTTTTAGGGCTATTGACCTAACCTGATAACCTGGAGTTGATTTCATAGACCGAACCGTAAATCCATAGGCTGTGCGTATGCCCACACATGCACAGATAGCTGGAGGTGTCTCAGTGTTCTTTTTATTCGGTCCTGGTCTCTAGGAAGAGAGTGATTTCAGGAAACAGAAGGGACTCTCATATCAACATCATCGCGCACCAAGTGAGAAAGGGAAAATGTGTGCAGCTGACAGACTGCAATACATCATCCAACTTGGTGGGGATCTGTATCCTTTGAGAAATGAATGTATCTGGGAGCCGTGGCTCCATTCAACTCTGGAAGGATTGGAACGCTTTCCTGCTGTATGCCTTTAATGCTTGAACCTGATAGTGGCTATGTACATACACACTGGCAATCCCACCCCGGTTGGAAGTCGCTATCTCTGTCACTGCGAGCTAGCGGCCACCTGGGCTGCATGGGACACATTCCCAGTTCTGACTGAGTCGGGAGGTATCTTGTGGAAAGGGACATTCCTTTTCTCCTGTCGCCGGTGAAGACCTTACTGAGCCGTCGTACTATAAAGCCATCGCTTGAATGGATGCATACAACCGCAGCTTTTAAAGAAAGGTGAGTTCTGTCAAGGGAGATGCTGTCTTTTTTGTTCACCATATTGCCCCCTTCGCTTGTTCTTTAAGAGACCTTCTTCTCGCTGCGAGTGTACGTTCCTCTCAGGAGTCCAACACCCGTGTTTGCAGAAGCAGTACCTCGATTCCAAACATGACGGTCCTCCATACAGCACCACAATCTCAGGTACTGTGAGTATGTTTGAGCCCTGTGAGGTCTCAGCGATGGTAGTTAGGGTAGATGCACCACAGCTGTATCCGGAATGGAGGGCTTCGTCCAAGTCAGGAACCAAATTCCCTTGCGTGACGTTCTCTGGATATACTCGAGAACTTCCTGCACGGCAGGGAGTTCCAACTATGAGGAAAGGACTAGGGCTCGGGTGAGTGAGGCAGGTTGAGTACACTTCTTCTGTAAGAGCTCACTCCCTGAATCGATTTTCTGACCACGGTTCTATTGGTTAGGCTGAACATAAAGAATCTTAAGTAGGGCAAAGGCAGGGATGGAAAAGAAAAGAAAACAACACGCAAACGATACATATACTTGGCACGGTTGGAGGGGAGAGCTGTTCTGCTGCTCTACATGCAATAGTGCAGACTATGTCTGTGGGGAGATCGAATATGGGTTTTATCAGGATCCCTTTCATGCAAACCCGGCCATTACCCCGGTGGTCGTCGGCAGTGAAACTGGTATTGTCGAAAGTTGCAATTCTAGGATGACCTTCAATTCGTGTCTTAGGATTGAGTCTGTCGCGCAGGTCAGAGCGACACAGGCAAGGGTTGAGATACCAGCAGAAGTAGATCAATGCGGCAAGCATGAATGTCTTGCAGTAACTGGTAATCCCAATATTATTTCGAGGGATTCTGTATAGCACCATGCTGATAAAAGGTGCTTCTTTTGATAGTCGCCCCATTGAATATACATGGGAGTCACGAAACTATGATTTCCTTAGTAGGTGCAATGAGGCCAGGAGTGAGAGTCAGACCAGCTGTAGGTTGTAGACTCGTTGCATATGCATGAATGAGTCTGCCGACTAGCGCAATGTACGTGCTTTCGAATGCAGTGGATCTATTCTTCCAGGCGTGGGTGATTATGCCAAAGCTCTTCCTATTATCCGTACCTTGCAGCTAGTTCGACGCCATAAGTCATCACTTGAGTCCGGATCATCACAGTCCTGACCAAATGAGGTGCAAGGTCTGAATATCTAGATAATTGCCAGCCACCATGTTCCCACGGACAAAAAGGCCGGGGATTGTTGACGAGACACACTCAACACCGAGAAACCATCCGTGTATCTTGTTTCTGCGTATATTCTTTACAGACCATCATCTAGGAGTTACGAGAAATGAGCCAGATAAAACCAGTCCATGCACCACTGAAGTTCAAGTCATCTGGGGGTGCAGGGTGGCGATCACCACGACATCTCTGTAGTATGCATAGACCTCCGTCGTCGGATAGATGAAGCCCGACAAAGTAAGGTCATTTGCGGACGGGAGCGAAGCGTAGCAAGCGTAGAAACTTTAAAGGTCCCTAGTCCCAAGGGCTACAGGGTATTTTTATATTTGACAAATGGAGAAAGCCCTCGCCGAGGCTCTTCCAGATCAGCATCATCTTCACCCTGCTGAATATGAAATGACTGGCTGTGTAGATCCTCGGGACTGCAGTCAATATAGGAGACAGTATAACTGCCTTGTTCAAGGGGCAAAGCAAATTAAAGAGAAGAGAGCAGGCCACCTGCGTGGGCCAGTCATGTTCTGCAAGAAGTTGATTTATTGGGTAGTTTTGCAGTAGCAGAAAACTGCAGATTATTTGCATTCAAGGGGGGAAGAATGGATTTCATCATCTGCTTAGGTTATATGATTCAGTCGAGCCTTCCTCCTTGGCCATGTATTTGGCAATATAATCCAATACTGCACGACTTCCAGTGTATGGAGCAATGTCAATGTTAGCCAGCCATGCCATAGACTTCCTATCTTCTGAATTCGGAGGGTGCACTAATAGTTTCCATTCTTGCTTCGTGCCTGCTGCAATTTCCGTCCTGTCTGCATCCCTTCCCTCTGCCTTCAACTATGCTCCTGCAGCATCCAGATGATAAACTCCCTGGTGCATAGCAGTCTCCAAGACAGGCGTGTCCATCATTTCCTGCATTCCGCGGCCATCGTGCCATCGGTTGTTCCATCATTGGTCGCCAGGTCTTGCCTTTGCACGCTATCATAATGAATACTCCTGCCCCAAGTATCGGCAGTCCAGAAGCCGTGGACCTAGCGGACTGCCGAGGGTAGAAAGCGTCCAGGATACCTTTACCTACTAGCATATATTAGTCAACATGAGGCTCTCCTGGCAGCACATCCTGGTGCTAAAGTGCCACTTTTACTGTAAACTTGGCCGTAAGATATTGAGTTTATACACTGGAGATCATGGATTGATTTCATTGCAGCTTGGCTTCCCGTTTTCTCGAGGCTGGGGGATCGACGAGACACATTTGACACTGGGAAAGGATAGACAAGTGTCTGAGCTGGGGTGCTCGTATAAGCCAGGCATTTTGGAGTTGAGGACAGATTCTGACATCTGTGAACGGGCCGGAGACGATATAATGTCTGGGGGGAGGCATGGGCAAGCCGTTGCGACTACATCCGTGGTATACTCCTTTTCCTTAGTGATAACAACGCACCTGATGCTCGTCATCGGATGACCATCCACACTAGCGAACGTACTATTAGGGTAGGTATGTATTGTCCATCATCACACACGAAACCTGCTCAGCATCGGTGGGTAAGTCGAATCAGCGACGGCCTTTATGTGCTTGGGTTGAGTCAGGAAGGTTATAAGACACTCAGCCTTGGGCAAACAGATCCCCCATAGAGCTTTACACGAAGGTATACTCCTTGGGCTTTATGTTTCCGGGCAGTTGGTGCAACTCTGTTCGGATCCGACTGTGTCCGCGACAATCAATTGGCCGAACCGCCAGTGGCCAGCCATGAACGTCTTGGCCTCGTCGGAATTGCGTGGATACAGTTCGAACAGCTTTCTGTTATGATTCCTACCGAACCGTATCGCTGAGCCCGGCGTTCTCGGAGACTCTCAATCATCGACTGGAGGCGGCTGGGGATGTCCATGATATCGAGGATTGTCTGCTGGGGCTGAATAGTACTATGGGGTAGCTAGCCTATCAAACATACCTTTCTAAAACGCACGAAGGAAGCGGGCATCCTGATCAAATAGCCAATACCGTGGTAAGCCTCTGCCTACGCTATATGAGTGATATGAGTGCTCACGATTATTCGCCGCAATTCTCTCATTCGAGTCCGAACACCCAGGACCACCACGTAATCAAGGCCGATACTTTCTCCCTGAGGAGGAGTTGGGTCATTCTCGTGGCCTAGGTCAGCGACAGACGAGCAGAAGACAGTCTGGCTAATCACGCGAGCTTGATGTCTGGCTTCGCTTCGTTCTTCAGTCACTCAATCTATCCAAATCCCCTGCCCGGATATATCACCGACTTGATGGGCCGAGAGGTGTCATGAGAGTCTGCTAATATAGAAGTCCACAGACTACGTAATGCTGATTGCGGCCATAGGGTCAGTCCAAGTACCTACCTTACGGCTACTGATAGGAATAGATCCACCCTGATCCATCATGCCAGCATCGTCGACCCGGGGGCTCTGCTTGTTATCGTTACAAAGTAGAGCCAGGTGTCCACAGAGGTCCAGTATCGGTGGATTTGCCATTCAGGAAGAAAGTCAAGGTGATATACCAACGGACCGACTTTCTCCAGGACAGTGATGGGACTGGAGAACTAATTTGAAATATTGTTGTTCAGGACGACATTGACATGATATGCTTTGTGTAGGCACAGCATGACTTTTCTTTCCAGGAAATGATCCTGTGCTGTGCCTTGAACCATAGTAGGCTTTGATCTCATTTGGCCAGATTAATGGCTCCAGCACCGTCCACATAGGACTGGAAGCTCTGGATTTCAGCTTTGTCGGCACTGTACCATGCGTGCAGGCCACAAGCCGAATTCCAGATATCCCTCGCTACTCCAATGGATTTAAGCCTTGAGAATAAGGCTTCAATAACATCGCTAACCATTGCACCTTTTAAGGACAGATCTCCTTTCTTTAACTACTGCTGCCAATCACTTGCACGGTTTATTGTGTACCTGCTGGGCATCCATCAACTGGTCTCTGAAGATGTTTTCAATAACCTGCCCTTCCAGTCTTGGGTCTGATGAACGCAATTTCATAACGCCGATATAGCCTCCTCATCATCACGATGTCACAGGTACAGGAACTCGAGCACAATAGCGCCATTGTTCCAGCCAGGCCGTAGACAGCAGCTTGGAACGCCACCGTCAGCGACGAGCCAGGATTCAGAGCGTCAGAAAAGGTCACTAGAAGTGCCTCGCGCAGCTGGGCCCGTATAGCAAACTTAACTGCTCCGGGCTCGCTCCCAAACCCGTAGAACGGGATTGATCGCCACATCAGCTCGAGTGCCCAGCTTCTCCCACTGTTATATCTCCGTCCCTATCGAAGTCAAACTCGAAAACTGTATCAGTAATTCTTTCCAGCCCTCGCGGGTGGATAGGGACTGCTAGCCCTTCCGTGGGTAAAGAGATAGGCCTCTCGCTCAACATTAAAGGTATATGCTTGCGGGCATTGAATGTGACATGAGAAGATGTGCGGTCCGTGTTCTGTACAGTCCCCGGTGGGAGGGATCGACTTGAGCTCGCTGCTGGGCCGCATTTGCTCACTAACTTTATATACATGCGGGGTCGACTTAGGTGTGGCCTTTAGGGCCTTGTCTTCCTGCATCTTGTTGCTCGGGTGGGCTTTACTGCCTAAGACCTTGGAGGCTATCCTTTGTAATATAGTGCTTGGGCCACTGGGAGTTTAGTCCTAAATGATATTAGTTAGTATACCACTTTATAGTGAAGTCACAATGTGGGCAGGTGTCGGTACTGTAGGTCAGAATGGAGCAGAGGACCATGTGCCTGGACAACTGTTTGTGATGCTTTCTGACAATAAAACGGTCTATATAGCAGGTGTTTCTCCGCAAGTCTGTTAGGACGCCTACCTGCCAAGAGCCAGTTTTCTATTGCATCCCTGGCACGTTGCTCCCCATATTTGGTTTTGCTTTGTGGGGATCGTTTCACGCTGGCGCCTGATGCAATCAGGTAAGAGGCAAGGTAAAATAGGCCTCCAGCGCAATGAATAGTAGTCGAATCCAGGGAACAATAGCATGGGTGCACCAACAACCTGCGTGGACGACAATGTACAAGCTCATATCCTTTGTCGTATGCGTTGCTGCAGATCGAGGAAGCATAGGGTGTTTCTTGCTCAAATAATGCCTACTTCGGACAGTGAACGTGCCGAACGATAATCTGTATCCCAATCCTGTACGCCATCCAATGTCAATCCGCTCTGGGACGATCTCCATGAGGGTTACGGGGCAGGTAACTGGAAATTCCAGAGCATCTGTAACGTTCTAGGCCCTGTTTCGGGAATGCGGATATCATCCGTCAATGGATGGCTTTGCTCCTAATATGGTAGACCAGAGGAACGCCCTGTTGATGTTCATCTTCGCGTTGGAGATGTAATAGGTTTCTAGAAGCTCATGCCTGGTGAGGAGATTCCTGTCGAGCAGAATTCAAGATACTAAACTTTCTTTCTTTCAATATTCTATAAGCCCATAATGATATCATGGATGTTGAGAGATGGAGCCTAGCGAAAATCATACACTGACATGAGCTGGCTCTCACGAAGGAAATGTTTCTTCCCTTAGGATGTGTTGTTACTTCGCGACGACAGCTTGAGCAGGAGCGGCGACTGCCCGCAGAGAGTAGTCGATGTAGGGATTCATTAATTGACCAATCCCATTATTGCGACGTTGAAGGCTCCTTGACCTCTGTGAGTGACCACTGCAAGTCGGGTGCGATGACCATTCTCGACAGGCCACGGATAGAAAATCTTTCATGCGTCAACAGCAGTAATGGGAGGACATTGTTTAACCATTGCGATTATAGCTTCTTGCATTGGCATGGGGTAAGGATCAGGCTCCGCTTCCTTGTTCGCCGCCTGCATCTCGTTGACGACTCGTCCTCTAGCTGGAGGTTCGTTCTTGTCAAACACTGTTCTCCAAACAGCCTGGACAGGATAACTGGCTTGACGATGCAGTGGAAAGGTTGAAGAGCGTTCACTTCAGAATCCATGACTGGGTTATGCTCTGTTATGGTTCTCCCAATCAAACTTTGAAGACAGGAGTGGAAGACTGTCAAGTATTCTACTAGCGAGACACAAACGGACATTGCGAGTGCAGTTATGTCGCGCACGGCTTCTAGAAGTAACTATCCATACCTCTGCCCACAGGACCATCCCCACTACTACTCAATTGAGCAGTCCCGGTGTCCGCGGAAGAGGTAGCTTTTTTTGTACTTCAGTCCAGCCTCCCTGAGATGCGGATGCAGAATGCCAGTGCGAAGCCGGCATCTGCAAGTCACACTCCTCAGGAACAGGCCGAACACCAGAACAGGTGACGAGTGGCTCGCTCAGGTGGGTTATGATAGCTAACTGACCTAGGACGCATCTTATTCACAGATATATCTTCATGACTATGCCGGCGGATATGCCAACCGGTCCCCGGCTGTTGATTGTGGTTGTATTATTGAGTTAAATACCACAAATCTCCATCTTAGGTGTCTTCTGAAGCGGCCATCCTTATATTTAAGGAAATGTCCCATGTATTGACCCAAGTTTCTTGTTGTGTGGCGGGGAGTGACAAATCCGGCACGGTGGCATGGATATAGTGCTGGAAAGGCCTGGGAGAAGACTGTCTGTGACTTGTTAAACGTGGGTATAGGTGTCGCGCGGAGTGACGGCAGAGTCAGCTCTGGAGTAAGCTGACGGGCAGGTAGTAAGACTCCAGAACGTAGAGTAACCATCTCACTCTCTGTAGCTATTAGGTCAGGCACAGCAGCGGTTACTGGAGGCTGATATTTTAATCAGATAGGAATCAGATGATTAATTACAGGATAGGGCCGACCCCGGCCTTAAACGCAGCAGCGTGCGCCTGCAGATGTTCCAGCAGCCCTTGTGACAGCTCCTTCACTCGCAAGGAGGATTCAAGTAAGGGCTCACAATCTGTATCTTCATGATTTCAACTCGTAATTGCAGGATTAGCAAAAGAGAGTCGACGACAGTACAGTTCGGCATAGGAGTCGGAGGCAGATCGCCGGTGCGTTTATATTGAACTGGCCGGTGCTGCGCTCGAGTCTTTAGAAGCTTTGAGAACAAGGATTCGGCCATGTCCCGACCAACCACACGTGCACATAGGGAAGGACTGGGCTGGTGATCATAGAATTGTCTGGTGTGCCAATAATGAGCCCCTCACGCAAGAGGGCAAAGGCTGACAGATTGCAGTGGGTATACCAGCAGATTGCAATACTGTGAATGTAACTCTAATTCACGCACTTATCCATCGAAACGGTGTCAGGATCCGCAATGCGCAGTTGTGGAAATCCCTGAGAGCAATTAGAGCGGTGTTGCAATATCAGGACAATAAATGTCTGATAGGGCTATTCCCTAGGAAACCCTACCAACTGTGGTTCCGGACAATCCCCCATCGAGGGCCACCAATTTACTGGAACAAAAGCAGAGATATTCATGCTATTTACCTCGCAGTAAGAGCTATTAGGAATGCTTACAATGTGAAGGACGGCGAGGTGCGTCAACACAGTGTACACCGGACAGTTAAATTGAACCGTATTTCATAGTCTGCTTAATTTCAATCTGATGACGCTGGTTGAGTTCAACGGCCTCGCCACGGTAAAGTACCTGGGCATGACATGTTCTCTAGATAAAGGGGAGTTAGTTCTCCCATGCGGCGACAAGTAAACAGGACTGCTCGCCTCCTTCGCTATATACCCCATGAATTGCGTCAGGAATGGCAGCGCGAAACAGCAACCTGGCACAGGACCAAGAGATAGCTCTGGCCTCCGCCTGCTTCCAGCGCTGTAATTGACGAGAAGAATAGGCTTGCTAAACCTTGACAGACGCATTGTTTGCTGGCCTTTTTGTATGAAATGACTCACAGTGTTAGTTTCTAGGAATCGTCGCAGTCTTTCAAGCCTCGGGCGCCGCTATAGAGAAGGAGACGGTCCCCAGGCTGATAACCTGTTCGCCAGGAACCAATGTGGGCGCTACAGGCCAGTAAAAGTCGAGATACAAAGGAGAGATAGATGGTGGTTCTGGAGCACTTCAACAACGCGTGAGAGAGTTATGCCGGTTAAATAGTATCCGTCCCGCTGGGCAGCATACAGCAAGGTCTCAGGGTGTTTGAAATGGGAGACGGGAACAGGAGCTGCTGGTTTTGACGTGAGAGCAGTTACCATTCGCATATACTGAATATATTCAGAGCAGAGGCGGTATGTCGGGTTGGGATGCGATAGCCAGCTTCTGGCGGCCAATCCCTTGGTTGGAGAAGTCTGCCCTGGTAAATGAGAGGTGGGGAATAATGTCTGGATGCTATTGACTCTAGTAGATCGCTCATACTATCAAATATGCCATCACGTTTGGGTAGAAGCGGCGGAGTATTATTAGGGCACCGGAGCCCGAGCAGCCTGGTTTTTGAGCACGCTTTCGGAAAATGTCACTACGACTGCAGTTAGCATACCGACCAGTCAGCTGTGCGGTTTCCTGCATGCCATCCCTCAGGGGTTATCCAACAGTCATGTTGTTGCTGCCTGGATGTCGAAGCGGCCCAGAGGAACCGGGTGTCTTCTCTATAACGCGCCATCGGCAGTGCGCTGTTGCCGGAAGGTCATTGAATCGCCTGCCCGTACTATAGTGAACCGGAGATGATGTCAAAACGAGTTCAAGCGCCATGCCCCCCCGGTCAGCTTCTTCTCCGCAAAGGACGAAGTACCCGCCGTATACTGGGTACCAGTTACAACCGTGGGCGTTAACCATAACGGTCGGCGCGACTGGTACCCGGAGTCCTTTACTAGAAAAAGAGGAAGCGAGTGGAGTCCCCCGCCACACACAATTCTGGCAACGCCCCGACCAGCCTACGGCCCCTCTATACTCCTCCGAGACCACACAGAGTCGGAATGGAACACTAGCGTCCTCAGACGAGCTGGACTAAGAAGCTTCATCATCATCCACAATGATACCGCGCTCCTCGAGCGCCAACCCATCAAGGGTGTGGGTGGTCCGTGGCTGACGGTCATGCTCATGGCCTTTAGGATGCAGAGACCACTGCAGATCTTGTACTTTGAGGAAAACCCTGCGAAAAAGGGTGTTGATGGAGGGACAGGACTCGATCAGAGTCAGCACATCTACGGACGGACTGGACGTTCGATGCTTACCAGCCTTCTTGTTTTCAGGCCTCAGGCGCCCGCATATAGAGGGACTGCGCAGTATCCATTCGCAGCATCCGCTTTGAAGACGAACTTTAGCCGAGAAAAGTACATTCTTTAAAGCAGCAACACCGGACAGCAGGGCCGTGCCAGAGACGATCCGGAGGAGAAACCCAATCCACTTCGAGCAGGTCTGTGCATTTTCACCCGGCAGACAGGTAAGATGGATATGGATACTGCCAGTGGGTGTTTTGTTCTCCAGCAACTCGATGCACAGGCGTCTCCGAATTCGACATCAGTCATGACGAAGACAACAGCTCGGACTTCCGTAGGCTCCATTGCGGGCTCTTTCTACGAAGTCTGTCTCGGTAGAATTGCGGTAGAATGGCGGCCCTTGATCGCCAGTATCGTCTGTATTGATGGGCTTGTACCTGCATTAATCCTTTCTCGGCCTCGTGTACTTTCCAACAGGTGCAGCGGATATCATTGATCGGGGATCTAGGCTGCTGCGCGCCATACCTACCTCCCGAGCCGTACTTGGCCGTCCAAATCATTCCCTAGCATGGTCTTTGTTATAGGACGAAGGGGCTTATCTACCTGTTGAACGAGCATTAATTGTCCACAGATCGGGCGCTTTGCTCCATGTGTCCCTTAAGCGTTTCAGACGCGACCACGATGTCGTCTATATACGCTCTGCAAAATTCTCGGTATTCCGATAGGTTTAGGTCCATTTGGCGCTGAACATATGGGACAGAATTGATAAATCCCATAATTGCAACATTGAAGTGCTATTTCCCACGCCGGCTGACGACAGCTAAGCGCTTCCGATGGTCTCGACGAACCGGACACTGGTAAAAGAATTTTGCCGCATCGATAACAGTCATGCAGTAAGTTTATTACCATGCTGTAGCTGGGATCTTCATCTTGGAAGACCAAACTTGAAGACGCCGGAACTGCTCGTGGATAGCTTAGCCCTCATGTACAAGCCTAAACAGGCAGTATGGGCGTGAACGCACGTAGCAACACGTAGTCACTTTTGTTGTGCTGACCACTCTCCGAGGATATAAACTGCATCACGATGGGCAAGAGTATCTACCTTCTCATTTCAGTGTAACAATTCCCAGAGGGGTCATGCACGGGTACGGGCGATAGAGAGCGTGGCAAGCGCAGCAGCGTCGGATGGGAATGATTGCGAATCTGCCAGTGCGAGGGTACAGGCGAGGCAGCCGTTAATTCTGTTGGATTTGTGTTCAGTATAAATGGTGTCTTTGGTTGTACTTGTTATGTAGGACCGCTTGTGGGGAGTAAACTAGTTGACGGTGCTCCCGGTTGTATTGACGAACTCCTTGTTCTGTAGGGCGCGGAGATCCTGGTCTCTCTTACTTGTCAAATTGTACGTTGCAATAGCATATACTGTCCTGGACGTGCTCAGTTCGGCTGCCTTATTGCTAATATCCTGATTCAACCATGCGAAAGAATTTCCGGAAAATACTATTCCTTGACTTGACTTCTCTATCGAGCGCACACCGGATTGATCAGCCGTCCGCCGTCAGCGCGGTGCACTCCGCTTTCGATAGGGGCTAGTTGGTGAGGACTCTTTGTCCATTTCGAGGCGTCGACGGGGTTTTGGGCTCAGAAAGGCTTTTTCCCTTCCTTCTGTGGGGTAAAGGGGAAGGCTCATAGGAGTTGCTCTACGCAGTTGGGGTATCCTGAGAGGAGAGAGGTACAGGAGAGTCAAAAGAGAAGACGCTGAAGAAAAGAAAAGAGAGAGAGAGAGACTGGCAAGATGTAGAGGAGAGGAAGCAGACAAGAAGGACCGGGGAGGGACAGGTATTTATGCTAGCCCTAGGTACCCTTTTCAAACGGACAGGGAATCGCGTGGTGAAGGGGTAAACAACGTTTTCTTTCATGATCTCCTAAATATGGAAGAGAATCTGGGAGAAAATGGACAGAAAGCTCATACACCGTCTCATTCATACCATTCTTCACTTCAACCTTCTATATTCTAGTGCAACTTCCACATTGCCCGGCAATTGCATCTGCGGCAACGTCCTCGCCAACGAACAGGACCCTCGCAGTCTCTGGCGGCAAAAGCGTCTTTCTACCTTAATATCGTGTCACAGCGTACCGTTTATCTACCACAGGAAAAGTCCATGGGAGGAACAGTCGCTGCATCGAGGAAATTACTTCGTAGCCGCATGGATTACACTGCATTCGGAAGAGCATAGTCTAGCTTCACGTCCAGACTGCACCAGTGAAAATAGGGCTGACCGCTACCCGGAGCGGCTGTGGCGCAACTATTATACAAAAGAGGAATTAGAGTCCCGAACAAGCAGCTGCGATATGGGTTCAAATATGAAGGGGTTTATCACCACAATGGTGCAGGCGGCCGCGTATTTCCGGTGACAGAGGCTGTAACTCCATAATACCTATAAACGCACGCATATATGTTTCACTTCATTAAATGAGACGCTTTACTATCCAAGCTCTTCGTTCCAAGCCAGGACCGAGCGGGCGGAGGGATCTGGGGCTGATGTTTGGGGTTGCATTGAGATGGGACATCCGTCATGCCGGGTGGCTATCATAGCCAGGGGGGAGTAAAGCAGGCATGCAGTCCAGTGGGGAAAGTTTCGTCCTCAAAGGCTTGACAGAGACGGCATTCCCGCGAGACAGTGGTCTTTGTACGAAGTTTGCCACGCAGATTGGCTATCTTTCGGTGATCCCAAGATTAGGGCTTCCGTTATTCCCGCCCCTGGATTCTGACTCGCAACAAAAATGCCAGCCTTTAATCGTGGCAGGCTGCTGATGGTTCTGGGTAGTAAATGCTAAGCTCGTAAATTCCATCGTCGTGCACTAGCCCGGTGGTTGTGGTGGTGTTCATAACCCGATGGGTCTTTCTACAACGCGAGGGAATGGTTTGCCCGCATTGTCAAGTGACTATGACTATTTGCTACTCGAGATACCCGGTCCATATGCGCTATTCTAGTGTCAGAGACGTCCCTGGAACCCATATAAATTGGAAACCAGGCGTTACAACTATGGAAGGCAAGGCCGGATAGTCCTTACATAGGTGCAGTGCCCACGGTCAATCAATCTGCCTCTCATAGACGCGAACATGAATATTTCGATGCGGAAGTTATCCAAGCAAGTCCTGATATTGATCCGAACGCTACCGACGCTGAGAGCTCTCACGAATCCTGGCCCAGTCGATCAGACGCGCCGATCTACTTATCAACAGCAGTTCGGGAACTCGCCTAGGCGGACCCTGGTTTGCAATCTTGGTAACAGACAGAAAAAGACAATCAGTAGGGATCAAAGGAGCATGTATTGCGACAGTGGTGCAGTGCAGATAAGAGAATGGGCGGCGTTCATATCAACAGGCGAATCTGGGCCGAGAATGTCGAGATACAACTCGGTCTAGAGCACGCTATGGGCATCTCCGGCGGTTCCGCTGGGGGAGGCTTAAGCACTACTTCCAACGGAGTTTACTCCCGATACGATACGTATAGACTCCTCTGCCGTCTGACGTGCATCATACCCGGCTTAAGCTCTCAGGGCTTGCCACCGATTGTATAGCACCCCCCTTCTCTGCTTACTGTGCTTGGCCAGGTTCCGCTAGGATAAAACTTGTTTAAGTCAAGCTTCGTCAGCCCAACGTGGAATTTATGTATTTTGGGGGCACAGTGGACCTGAGACCATATCCGACTTGGCGAGCTCTCCTCAAAGGAGCCCTAGTACCGGGCTCCCTGTGGCCTGGACTGCAGTGGTCTCCTGTATCTGCTATTATTTTATGCAATCAGGGTTGCGTGCACTGATCAAGGCCGTACGGGCTATTATTATCAGGTGGCTGTTCATCCCAAACGCAAGCCCAGATGCTGATCATTTGGAGATCCACGATATTGTCTGTGCACAACTTGCCAGTGGTCAATGCGTGTGGAGTGGGGATCATGCATGGAGACTGAATAGTCAATGCATTCTTGATCTCGTCTCATTGTATGCCTGTTCGAGTTCGGAAGCAGGCTTCATAGCCCGGTCCGCCAACTTCGCCACTAGATCCAGGTGCTTTGCCGACAGGATCGACCTCTTACCAGTATTTGTCAGTGCTGCCATGCTCACCACCTGCACTCTACTGAATTTTATGTATTCATGTAATGACCTAGACCTGCTCCGGGAGTGGTATATTCGCACCAGAGGATCTAGTTTTTGTTTTAAAACTAGCAAGAAATGCACTTGAACGAGCCGGCCAATCTCACTTTACTCCCAGGAACCCCCCTATTTCAATTCTCCAGGCCAGGGCAGGGAAGTGCAGGCAATGACACTGATGTACACCGCTAGGTACTGGGAAGCTGACATGAGGTCCTACTCAGTAAGCTTCCAATTGGTTTTTTTTGTTCGCTTAACTATTATCTACCTCCTAATTGGCTGAATTCCTATTTTTCTTGTAAATCCATCATCTCATTGGCTAACTGTATGATTATGTCCGGGTTCATGCAGCTGGCCCAACCTGGAAGGCTTCATACTTTCCCCATTAGGCAATTTCGCGGCTGAGCTGCAGCACTTCTCCCTTCGCGAGTCATGACCCAACACGGCACCACAACTTGCTTGAGTCGTTGCTTGAGCAGTCGGGTCCGACCGAAAGCCGTCGCGGGGATGCAAGACAAATACTCCAGTTTGAAGATAGCATGGCTTTGCATGGTTCCTGCCGTGGCAACCGGGGTTGGCGAGACATGGCGCCTAGTGACTTAATTTATTGTGTGGCAAACGGTTCACCCTCCTGCAGTCGAAGAAGAGCATTCAGTTCTAGACAGCCTGGTCTTCACGAGCATGTGCAAGAACATGACTAGTGGAGGTGCATACCGAGCCGTTACTTGCAGATTCCTGACAGATTTTATTAAGATTTGTCCAATAACAGGCGTGTAAGGAGGCCTGCTAGGGGGTGTTCTGGAGAGTGCTCTGGAATACTGCATCATACCAATTCTCTTAAGGCTGACCGTTATTCTTAGTCTAATTGTGATAGCTTCCAGGAATTTGTTTCCGAGTGGCTGGGTCCTTTCCTTTTTTTCCTTTTTTATTTTTTTTTCTATTTTATTCTTTCCCTTCTTCTGGTAGCAGTATTTAAAGATTGTATAATCCAGGTACTGCTGCCAGAATCCTTTCTATCCTTCCAGAATACTCTATTGAAGCCATTCATCATGCCCGTTCCAGCCAACTGTGAGACCAACGGCTATGCCGATGATACCCTGATCCCGATGGTCAAGGAGCTGCAACGCATCCTAGACCACCTGGTGGAGGCAAACTCGCCTCTTTCTTCAGATACCATCTCGCGCACTCTCGACTTAAAAGGCATCGAAGCAGTTCGCGAACTGGCGACCCCGGGAAAGCCTCAAGACGTGGGTTCGGCTTTACAAGAAGCCCTTTCGATTTTCTCGAACCGAATGCGCACCGAACACTCTCGGTGCTTCGCCTACATCACCTCGTGCCCGTCTCCGCTCGCCCGAATCGGAGACTTCCTCACCTCCATCTTCAATGCAACTCCCGGCCTCTGGGATCTGGGCTCCGGCCCATCTGTCGTCGAGACCACCTTGCTCCGGTGGCTGGCGAGCCAAGTAGGTCTCCCTCCCTCCGCGGGCGGGTGCTTCCTATCCAGCGGGTCCATGGCGAACATGACCGGCATCGTCCTAGCTCGAGACCGGATGCTCTCTCACGCACAAAGACCCCGAGGCGTGGTGTACGTATCCGACCAAACACATTCCTGCGTTGCCAAAAGCCTCCGGATCACCGGCTTTTGCGACGCGCAGATCCGCATCATCCCCAGTCAAGATTTCCGGTTTGACGTCGATGCCCTCCGCCGCCAGATCGCCGTCGACCGGTGCAATGGGCATCTCCCCTTTCTCATTGTCGCGAGCTGCGGCACCACCAATACCGGCAGCATCGACCCTCTGCATGCACTGGCGGATATCGCCCGAGATGAAAGACTCTGGCTCCATGTCGACGGTGCCTACGGGGCGTCTATCGCCCTGTCCCCAACCTACCGCCATCTGGTGGACGGCCTGGGCCGAGCGAATAGCATCGCCTGGGACGGCCACAAATGGCTCTTTCAAACATACGGATCCGGAATCCTCCTCGCACGACAAGCCAAAGACCTCGAGAATAGCTTCTCCTTCGAAGCCGAGTACATCCGGGGCCCCATCGCCCCCGACGGCACCACCAATTTATCGAACTTCAGTCCCGACCTCAGCCGTCCGGCTCGAGCCATGCCGCTGTGGCTGACCCTCCGAGTCCTGGGCCAGCGACGCATAGCCGAAATGATCGATCACGGGTTCGCAAACGCGTTGCTGGCTGAGCAGGAGCTGCGCAAGGACCCGAACTGGGAGATCGTTTCCCCCGCGACGGCGAGTATCGTCGCCTTTCGGTATCGAGTCCCGGGCCTGGAGGAGCCGGAACTGGATGCGTTAAACCTCGCAATCTCGAAACGGCTGCTGGCGGAGAACATCGCTGCTATCCTGGCCACGACGCTCCGCGGTAAAAAGACTCTGCGCATGTGCGCGTTGAACCCTGATACCACGCCCGAGACCATGGTGCAGGTGGTGCAGCAGATGGGGGCCGTGGCCAAGAGTGAGGCTGCGCGGGCTTTGCGGGCAAAGCTCAAGGATTCTCCAACGGCTCCGGTATCCCAATGCGTCGAGGGATGCGTTGCGGTTTCGCACTGATGCATTGTTTCTCCCGGGTTAGCTTAGCGGTTTTTGTTATAATGTTGTATCTATAGAGTGTCGTCCGTCCTTTTGGAGTTTCAGGTGCCATGTCCAATTTTGATCTGAGTTAGCATATTTTATTATATTTAGCCTTGTTATTATCATTCCCAATACTAGGGTTATGGATACGCCCCGAGCACTCCATCTATCATTTACTGTCGGCTACCTTACACAACAGGATACCCGAAGTGATCCTCACTAAGGTAGCATACATCCCTGGGCGTCTGATATCGACTGATTCACTGATTTTTTAAGCGATCCCTTATTACCTGTCGTTCGCAAGCTAACCCTTAGCCCCAACCGTACCATCGACCCGCCATCTCATTGGCTGCTCGCTGTTCACCGTGCCATCGCGTGCATTATAAAGATCAGCGGTGTCGGGGGTTACATGGAGGGTATTCTTCGTGATATAGAGGAAGTAACTGTAAGATCAGACGGCTCAACAAACTTAGGACTCATCATGAATCTTCGGCTCAGTGGCTGGTTAGATACGTTGGCTGCCCGCTAGGCCTTGTATTGCATTCTTGTTGGTTGCTTTCCTGTTGGATTTCCCTCAGTCAGATGGACCACATTCTTCAGCTACGACGCTGAAATTCATGATACCGAAATTGAGCCCTTCGCACCTGGTAGAAATCGGGCCAATAAAACCAGATCTTTACACATTCATCGAGATCACAGTGCCAGCGGCCTTTACCTATCGCCAGCCTTGTTAGACAGGCTGTTCTGCGCCAAATGCAGCCTTACGCTAGGCAACCTTGGAACTTCCTGATTGAGGCTCTGTTGGGCAGTGCAAGGCTGCCTGTGGTTGTCTGACTCTTTCACAGCGATCAGGCGCATTCTTCCGATGAAGTTCTATTTAATCTTGCTACTCTTGCTTGGTCGTGTCCATGCCGTCATTTTTATCCTCCGTTACTTACTACGTCAACTGAAAGTCCACACCACCATGGCCATGGACCGCTTGGTCGAGACCTTCGAGCACACCTCCTTGAATGGCGGTCCCCATCAACCGGAGCAACTACTCTTTAATCCGCCACCAGACAGTGGATTACAGAATGCCCTTGACAATATCCCTCGCTATCTTTTCCGTGTTGCCTCCCCAAAGTCTGACGGCGAGACCACTGAGACATGGGTACATTCACACGCAGCTAGCAAGGATATGAGTAACTCGTGTGAAGATATCTTCAGCGACCTCGATGACGACAAGCGCACTATTATAGCCCGCACCCTCAATGTTCATCTTCGATGGTGGCCAAAGAACGGGTTGGAAGACAATTTTGTCTCATGGACCAGCTCGCTCCTCTTCGCCATTCAGTATATTTACTACCGCCATCATAACAAGAAGGATGGATCTGCCCTGAAAGATATCAAGCTCTACGTGGTCGATACGACGCTGTATCCTCGCGGGACCTTCATCCAAGACTTGGATCTAATTGATTTCTTCCAACAATACGACGATTCCCAATCCGGCAAAAATTTACTGAGCCTTCAGAGAATCAGAAAGAAGGAGTGGTACTTTGGCGAGTACCTCTCACAGGGGGCTTTGAAAATCAAAGGCAAGAATCAGGTCATCTCCGCCAATAAACTGTTCCGAGGTGGCCTGTTGCATCGACTGCAGCCTTGCTTTGGAGATATCAACAAGGAGGTCCCAGAGAACAAAAAGCCGATTTGGGCGAAAGAAGTTCTTCGGCTCCGAGAAACCATCTGGCCTTACGAGGCCCATTGCGAGACAGATCTGCAACGCCGCTTAAAAGCCGCCGGAGAGATTATTGACCAGTTCGACACTGACTGGAGATTTCCCCTCGCTGTATACTTTACATCCCTGATCGGGCCGGCGTGGCCGCAGGAGCAACGGGAACAGGACGAAAGAGCTATCTTCTCATTCTTCCGCTCTAGGTCCTTTTACAGTGAGATGAGCCTGTACGCCGGAGTTCAGAGCAAGTACTAACCAGGTTGTCAACTATCTAGAGGAACTTGAATATCGTGATTTCTCGAATTTCAAGGTCGTTGCGCCCAACACAATGCCCGAGCTGAAGCAGGTTAAGGAACTTGTTCATAACCTCCATACGGGCTTTCTTCTAGGGTGTGGAAAGAGTTAGTAACAATCCTCCCTGTCAATCCATTTTCCCTGGCATCTTTAACAAAGAGAGTAGAACTAGCTCAGGAAGCCGATGAGCTGGCTCGTCATTTAACACAGGCAAATACTGAGCATGGGTTAGCTCAGTCTGGAAGACTAAGGGGCCGCTTCGCTGAACAGGCGCAGACTCTCTCGTTGAAGCTTGATCAAGTACGTTCGATGTTTGAGAAGGTGGCGCTCGCCTCATCTCCGAATACAGTCTAAGCTGGTGGAATGCAGGGAAGTTTAGGTTATATCAAGTCTATCTCTGGTCAACCCCAGATACAATCTACTCCAATGAAGACGCCCAGTTTCGAAATGCCCTCCCTAGACCCGCTCGGCCAAATCTCTGCTTTGATCTCCTCCACTGTGTGAAATGAGCCCCTGTTATCTGGGCAGTACTAAGTAGTACTACTAGTAGTACGACTAGTAATACGATCTCCTTGGTACTTTGCAGTTATCGGCTGGATTACTAGGCTTTACTAAGGCAGTACTGGTAATAGTATTAGCAAGGTAGTAGTACTTAGGCGAGGCTCCAAATACTACACTAGAGATAGGGCCATTTCATGCAATGGGCGTATAGCCGCCGTGTAGCCCAGGCCCTAGCCTTGCCTTAGCAGCCATCTATCTCCTTGTCTGTCTCTGTCCATCCTGTACGCCAGCACCTACTAAAATCTCACCTCATCTCCAATGGCTCCAGGAATTCGTCGCCCTCCTTAGTATTTTGCCAAGTCGTCTAGACCAGCAGTAGGTATCCCTCGCTGCTCTCCAAAGCCAGATAATATCCCGACTGGCCTTGGAGCCGCATTCTCCTCATCCGCGACCTTAACCCAATCCTCCTTCAGATCCAACCCGTTGCCATCATACCTAAGTACCCAGGTAGGTAAGCTACAGCTGGCGGTGTTCCATCCACTGGAGTGCCACCACTCTACTCACTACTCACTCACTCACACCTCCGAAGTTACATCTGACCTGTGGCGTTTACAGATCCGATCCACGGGAATTCTCAGACATCATGAAAGATCCCGGAACGGTCCTCATCCATATTATTGTCTCCGTCCTAATCGCCCTCCTCTATTATCCCTTGGAGGCCTCAAGCCAGAAGCTTCGTACTTGCTACGCTCCCGACGGCACCGAGGCCCTTGGAAATGTCCCCTGCAATGCGGATGCCGAAAACAGCACCTGCTGCGGTGAGGACTGGGTCTGCCTGAGCAATAAGATATGCAAACACAGCAGGCATGCTTGGAATGTGCGCGGAACCTGTACTGACCCTTCCTGGGATAGTCCTGATTGTCCTGGGTATTGTAGAGGTATTTATTCATCTATTTCCTCCGAGCCAAAAGAGAGATACATTCCACCTCCAGAGCTAATTGTCATGGCCGCGGATCAGCTGGGCACAACGACCTCGATAGTTGTGCCGCCGAGGGACCGGGCAATTTCTGCTGCCACATCGACGATCCCACCGGCTGCTGCGAGACTTCTTCACTCATCCTGGACCTGGGCATTGGGACCGCAATCACCACGATCGGTGCGCCACCGCCAGCGACTCCCGAGACTCACACAATCACCATGACGGTATCATACACAGATCCGGATCCGAGTCCATCTGGTGGAGGTTCCCAGACGCACACACCCAGCACCACGCCGGCAACCGACTCACGAGATGGCAGCTCCACAGAAGACGACGGAGTAGTTGATGTCCGCATTGCCGCCGGGGTTGGAGTCGGCGTCGGAGTACCCGTCTGTGTCGGTGTGGCGGCGCTTGTGTTTTATTTCCTGCGACGGCGACAGAAGCTTGAATCCGGGTCTGGGGTTGAGCACAACTGGGAAATGCATCGGGGGAATCACCAGCAGCATTCTGGGGCCGTTCATGAGCTGCCGGATGGAGCGAAAGCCCGTGTGCTGGAATTGCCGGCCTCTGCTATGCTTCCTGAGGCGCCCTCTTCGCCCCGTTAGGCAGCAGTGACGGGAAACGCGGAGGGGAGATAGAACTTGGTGAATCTAGATCGAAGGTTGGAAGGGAAGGGAAGAGGAAATAAGTGTATTTATGGCATTACATTCTGCTTCAGTCTAGGGTGCGGGTGTCTCTATCTTAACTTTATAAGTGTATCACATTGAAGCATGTCAGTCATTCAGGTTATAAGTATTGCCTATCTTCATCTCTATTTCTGGAGGTGGGACCGCCATGAAAGACAGGGTTTGATGAAAGACATCCACTCCATGAATGTAAGGCTGTGATGATGCAATCTCTCACAAAGACATTATTGACAAAGTCTCTCCTTGGTGCGGTACAATAAACACACACTGTCAGGGGGCTATACAGAAGATATATAACGATACATGCTAGATACTAATATTAGATAAGGTAATACTCATGAAAACACCCGTAAAGACAACAACCTCTGCCCCCCAGCCCTGAATAGGAAGAACAAGCCCGGGTCTACCCCCTTCACCCCAACCATCAAGACGCCGTATTCGCACACGAGAAGCTCGCACTGCTGGGGTTATCGTGGATCGACTTCCCTGAGACATACAGCCCCAGTCCACACTACACCAGTTAGTAAACCTGCCCAACACGCACAAATTCAAAGAAAAGAAGAACTCACCAGGCACCCCCCAATCCCCACGACCAGGACATTCACCCCGGTAAGCACCATCTTCCTCTTCGACTCCCCATACCGTCCTTGATTCAGGAACAGCCAGAACACGCCACTTAGACCGTCTACCTCATATATCCATCCATCCATCAAAGATTAGCCATTCAGTCCCCATTCATTCCCAGTAAATAGGAATCCGAAGCAGGGAGAAGGGGACAGGGACGTACAAGTAAACCAACTCGCAAACAACGCCGTAATCAGTCCCAGCAGATCATTGAATACCGGAATCGCCTCCGCAATCACCCACGCCACCGTCCACAGTGCAAACCCCAGCCCGATCCAGGACAGCGAGCCCAGCGAGAGAAACGCACCCTGGTGCATCCGGTCCGTGCCCCGGAACAGCCGCACGTAGATGTATTTGACCGCGACGTGGCCGTTGATTACGCCGGCTATTACGATCTGATAGATTATGTTAGCATCCTTTAAAGAGGATTGAATGTGTAATAGGAGGTGGGAGGGGAAGTACAGTCGGAATAGCAACCCCGTACGCAACCTTCGAGACCAACCGCCCTGCCGACCCCAGCGCCGGCGAGGACACATCCACCCCGCCGTAGCGGTAGATGACCACCGCGGTGATCGTGTACATGGATGTGTTTGTTGCCTGCAGGAGATACAGCGTTCTGGGGTATTGGCGTGGTGTTTTCATTTCCGAGATGAAGCTGAAGAAGGCGACGTGGCCGGCTGGTTCTCCGGGAAGAGAGGTAAAGCATTAGCTTCTTATATATATCGAAGCACCACGCTGGATTAGTAAAGCGATAGGGAAGATTACCCACCGTAAGCAAAAACAATATTCGTCACGGCCAGAAACGCCCGATAGAACGGCGGATGCGTCGTCGCATCCACATGTCCGTCCCCCGGGGCTTGGATCCCGATTGCAATCATGGTCACCAGGACTGCGGCGAGGATGCTTATGAATGCTAAAATATTCCCCCGGTACCGTTCCTATCAGTTTTGCTCATTTCCCCACATAACCCTCGAACAAAGATAAAGCATAAAAGGCACCAAGAAGGAAAGGACATACAAGCAACACCCAACCAACTCACCCCTCTCAAAGTCCTGGGCAGGGTCAACGCAAACGAAACCACCGCCCCAACAACCCCAAACACAATCGAGCAGGTCCCATGCTCCGTGACCGTATTCATCATGACCGTGAAGGTCAGGATGTGGCTCCCCATGATGAAAATCAGGAACAGCAGCTGCGCGGCACCGAGGATCTCTCGACCCAGTCTGCCCGCCATCACCTCGCCCGCGTCCGCCATGGAGTGGACGTGCGGGTGGGCGAGCTTGAATTGTCCGATAACGTAGCCCGTGTAGGTGGCTATGAGGCCGAGGGTTATGATCAGGATTATGCCGCTGTAAGATGGTCAAATGGGCAGTGGTTAGGGCTAGATACCTAGCATAGGGTTGAGAAGGGGAGAGGGGGGGCGTACGGAACAAGACCGAGTGTAGCCATTGCAGAAGGGAGAGATAAAATACCCAGGGAGATTGTTTCGGCGATCATGACTGGTTGGGTTTTGGTTTTTACTTTAAGCATGCTTCCCGACGCTGCTTGCAAGGTTTACTTGGTGCGGGGCGGGGGTCAGTCACGTACTCATGCCGCATTGCCTGGGATATCCACATGTTAGAGGAACTCCATAGAATGGATAGGTATGATGAAGACCAGGAGACGAACCACCACTCCAAGGTGCGGTACTTGATTTCCGCGCTCTCCTCCCTCCCGAATGGGTTGTCGTCTTCGGGGAGCGAGAGGTTCTCGTCTTCTCTCTTCTCTGGGTCTTCGGGCTGGTTCGCGGGGTGGGGATTCATTGTTTCTGCTGTGGAAACTAGATGCTCTGCGGGAGTTTTAAAGAGTCGGGATCGACTGGGCGGAGATAGAAACTTGGAAGGAGGGTTGGAAACTCTTATACGACACCGGGAGTAGCTGGTGGGGTGCTGGTTAAGCATCATCAGTCCGGTTGGAGCCATGGTTCAGTTCGGATATAAAGGTTGGGGGAGATAGGGCCATGCGGAGGTGGAGATAGGCGCATTTAGGAGTTAAAAAGAAGTTGGTCATTGATCTTTGTTCTTCTTCTTGGTCTATGCTAGGTACAGAGTCATCTTTTCTAGAGAACAAAAGTCAGACCCGGTACAAGACAGGCAGAACGTGTGAAAATAACTAGAAAATAAAAGATGACAGCAGGTGCCATAGCAACAGGAGCATGATACCGCGATGCATCACTCTGCCATCGTCTCCTCACAGTAGCGGTCGCGCAGGTGGAACTCGACGCCCGCATCTCCGCAAACCCTGGCCAGAGGTTCTACCTTCTCGTAGACACTCGCTCGAATTCCTCCGCTTACATCCTCCCAGCCATGCCAATCGACAAACTCGATCTCCTCACCGTGAAAATGACCCTCGATATCCAGGCGTCGGAAAGCCGGGAAACGGTCGACTCGCATCTGGAGGACCAACAGCATCTGCCGAACAAGCATCTCCAACGCCACTTCGCGGCATGCTTCGATGTAAAGCGTCTCGATGGTTTTCGGGAGGATGTCGACAAGGGTCTCCCAGGGGTCCGATCCGGACTGTACGTCAAGGAGGTTCGGCAGGCGGATGCGCAGGTCCTTCAGGACAGAAAAGTCCGCAAACGAGCCAAAGACGTCATTGTAGTGGTCGTTGTCTCCGGCGCCGGTGATTGTATAGTGCAGGCCGAGGTTGTCGAGCCAGAGCGTCTCGAGGGTAGACTTATGCCGCGAGATGGTCTTGTAGAATTCGTGCGGCATGAATCCGTCGACGGCGACGGCCTCGTCCCAGTGCTGGTATTTGAAGGACTTCAGTGCGGCACACGCAGGCAGCAAGGTTCGAAAGCCGTATCCGCCGTTGCTCTTCGTGCAGTTTATTTCCATAATAGGAGAAACGCCGTCGGGGATTCTTTCCTTCTCATGGTCGTCGTATACTTCGCCTCGCCAGGGACGGTACTCGGTCAGGGAATCGACAGTGAAGGAACGCATCGACGGCAGGAGGAAGAATGCGAGCACTTGATCGGGATCAATGGTTCCCATTCCATCACTATCCTCGCCACGGTCCTCCATTGACATGACTGTCAACGAAACGGCACGGAGGCGTTGGAAGACCGGGCGTTGGTTGAATGGTTTCTCGAGCTTTGCTGCCCTTTTGAAGATGCGGTCCATATACGGCTCGGAGCTCGTTGATGAATAAGGGTACGTCAGATTCAGCTCCTGCAGGTTGTTGACAAAGGTGAGGGGGAACGCCATCCACGGTTCCTCATGTCCCTCCGTGAGGTGCTCCACCCATGTCCTGTGTTCTTCGGCAGTATGGCTGAGGGTTCTTGCGCAAGACGTACCAATGGCAATATCTTCCTCGGTGAGATTGAGTGCCAGCTGCAGGGACTCACGTTGCCAGTCGTGGAAGTCTAGAGACCGCACGAAGGACGCCAGTCTGGGTCGCTTGGTAAACGCTCTCACTAGTAGGAGGACCTGGCGGCGGTTCTTGAGCGCTACAGAGCGGTAGAGGGCCCTGGAGAAGAGGGGCTTAAAACGACGGCTGATGAGAACAGCATTGTAGCAGTCTTGAATGTTATCAAGGTGATCTCCGATTAGGTGGACGATCTCATTGGAGAGTCTCTCCATGGTGAGTCTGGAGAATGATGTGAGGGAAGGTAGGAAGAAGAGGAGGGAGAAGGTGGGAGAGAAGGGAAATCAGTCGTTAGCGCATGAACTTATACACTATGGCACAGTTCTGTGTTGATGAATTTTCCCAGCCGAACCAACAGGCCGGTGAGTGAAAACTATCATAACATCACTCTGAAACCGCGCAAACAGAGTGTGCAAACAGTGTGAATAAAAGCATACATCCACTCTTCACTCTCGGATAACCGCTCCATGTGGGAAACTAGTGAGGTGATAGGAAAGCGCACATTTAGTGACAGTCGTGAATTCAAATCTCCATCTTGCTGATATGAGATCACTCTATATAGGAACCTGGCCTGTCATAGGATCCTCCAACTTATCCAAATGCTGGAGGTGCATACAGCCACTGGATGTAGCAAAGCAGCAGGTGGAATTGGAGTCTGCGACTCGATCTCAGACGCAGCCTTGGTTGTCTAAATCCGGCGATTGGACAAGATTTGAAATTTGCAGACCTGCGATGAAGCCATGAGTCACTGCTGTCAGACATGGTTCCCAAGAGGAGGCGCATCGGTCGTAGGATATCACCAAAGATTTGCCAAAAGTTGATGCTCTTCCTGCCTTCGCGAAGCTCAGGTTGACCGCTCCTTCACCGGTCCTGGTAAGGTAGGTAAGATGTGGCACGTCGAATGCAGATCGCTGAAGAGAGAGATAAGGATACAGCTAGGACTGCAAACATCAAAACGCTAGGGCTGCGAGAGACTTCAGCCTGAATAGAATACTATTCCCCCGATCTCACTTCAAGCATCCCGCCGACAGAAACAAGAAGCCTGGATCGGGATATCTGCCGTCGCGGCCGCAAACTTCAACTGCTGCTTCACGATCCTCGCCTCGGCCATCCTTCCAAGTCTGACAAGACATTCATGATACCCATGCAATGACCAGATGTTATTCGGGTGCTGCAGAGCCCGAGGTAATGTGTCATCCATACCCAGATCAGCACTATACACCGCCGCTGCTTCTTCAACTCTCCCCTGCTCAAGGAGAAGCGCACCATACGCATGCCGTGTCGGCTGCATCCATCCCCAGGGTTCATCGTAGGGAAGTCCATCATCGAGCTCAATAGATCGTCGCAAGTGCTTGAAAGCCTCTTCGATATTTCCACGGCGGTACTCGAGTTCGCCATCAAGCATGGCTTGCGCAATCTCCAGGATATCGACGCAGGCATTGTTGAAAAGCATTCTGCTGCTGGGGACCTTCTTGAACGCAGTCTCGAACAGCCCTCGCTCATGAACAGCGTCTTCTACCCTCCCCGTAGCCGCAAAAGCCACACCCCTCCCATAATGCACCATCGCCGTGCTGACACAATACAGCCCCTGATCCCGCGGAAGTTCCAGAGCAAGAATCTCATCCCACTGCCCAAACCTCACAAGAACATGGACCCTCATAGCCAGGAAACCCTCCAACCAATCCGCCATAGGCGGGGACCTCACCCGCAACAACGTCTCGGGAATCTGAGACTCCAGCTCCGTCGCCGTCTCTAGCGCCACCCTCGACTGACCTGCAAACATAGCCGCATAGATTCGGAAATGGTAATTGTGTGCTCGGTAAAGCGTATAGAAATTCACTGCTCCAGCACGCGCAACGAACCTCTTATCCGACCGAATCGCCTCCAGATTCGACGCCATCGCCCGCCGGTATTCCCCGCACAGGATATCCAAATGCGTCGGCATGTGGTTGAGATGCCCAGCATCGGGAACGAGACCGCGCAGATTGTCCGCCACAATTAACGCCTTCTCCGGCGCCCCCGACATCTCCATGAGGTGGATATACAGATGTAAGAGACCCGGATGCGTCAGACCACCGGGTCTGTCAAGCGCCCGCTCAAGAACCTCTTTAATCTCCAGCGTCCGCGCCCCAGGGGCTGGCTGTCCGGTCCGCAAATCCCAGAGCTTCCACGGCATGCGATTCATCAGCGCATCGGCGTACAACGCCGCCACGTCTAGATCATCCGGGAACCGCGTGTAGGCGGATTTCATGGCATCCGCGTACCTCTGGTTCCAGAGCGAGAGATCCGCGTCTGGTTGGTCCTGCGGGTATCGGTGTTGCAGGGCGTCAATGAGCGCAGACTCCACTGGCGTTGCGTTGGTGGCATACTTCTTTGCGGCGCTGACGGCTTGGTGCGTCCGGTGCACGGTAGCGGCTAGTTCGTCCTCGTCGAAGAACTCCCATGGTTTGTTGTAGTTGGGGCCGAGGGTGTATGCCAGGCCCCAGTGGGCCATAGCACAGCTAGGGTCTGCTGAAACGGCCTTCTCGAAGCAGGTGGCGGCTTCTTCGTGGTTGAAGGCGTATGTCCAGATCAGGCCGCGGTTGAACCAGATCTGTGCCTGGGGGGTTGTGGTGGTTACTTGGCGGGAATAGGACCCGAGATTATAATAATCATCGTGAGATTTGGAGGGCTCAGATGCCATGGCCGTTGCAGAGGTATTGTCTGATTCTAGCAGAGGTTGTGGTCTAGACATCGATATTAGGACCCAGTAGTAGGTAAGGTAATCGTGAGGTTGAAGAGAGAAGATTGTGGGGTCCAGGTATCGGATGGCATCACCTGCTTGGCTTCAGGTTATTTACTCCAACCGCTCATGCGACACCTAGACGGAAACCTTCAACAGCCGAAAAAACGGTGTTTCCACTGCATCTATTGCATCTAGATGGCTAGCGTTTTCATACAGGAAATTATGGAAAATATCGATGCCACACAGAACAGTTATCGCAACCTAGCTCCACGCCTGGGAGCGAGTGGCACACGCCGCACGGTCAATTGGCGTAATGCACCTCAATTTTCAGCATATCCCATTCCATGAGCGCGGACCAAACCCAATGTAGTACTTAAAGCCATCGAAAGAACATCGTGCGCCAGGAATCGAAGAGAAGAAAAACAACCCCGAGATCGCATTCTCGAGATGATCGGGTCGGTCCGTCCATCCATCACCGCGTCTATTCCCGGACAGTCGAAACAAAGATTTACCGGTATATGAGCCCCTCCCGCGAAAAGCCTATCGTAATCCCAAGTCCGTCATCTCGACGCTGTCCGCCGAGCCCATCCAGAGGATGTTGTTACACCTGATTCCAGTCAGCCGTTGTACCGTTTTACCTCCATAGCAGTCCATAAAGCGTCGGTGCTGCTCTCAGTCTCTCCAACGCGGAGGATGGCTGGAACGTACCGTATAAGCACAAGACCCAGAGACCCTGAGTTCTTCCCATCAATGTATTCCTCCGTATCCCTCAGCAGCACATTCATGTATGAATCGATGCTCTCGAGCTGTCCCTTGTACTCTGTCTGGCCCCACTTGAGGCGAACAATCACTTGCGTGCCGACCCTAGAGCGCGAAGTTAGAGAGCCGACCCCAGCACAGAAAGACACCGGTGGTTATCGGGGGCATCGAGCGGCGTACCTAGTCTGGAGGAATGGGCGGGGGTTGACGGGTTGAAGCTGTTCGCGTGCATGTCAGCATATGATTTCGACTACCTAGATACTTTCAAAGCAACAGGGCGAGGACGAACACTCATCGTGTAAAGTTCTGAGGTGCGGGTTCGGAATGAAATGGAGAGAAATGGAGAGCTCGCGCTGTGGGAGAAGAGAACCGGTCCGTTCAAAAATCTGCAAATAAGCAACAATTATCCTTCCCAGCTGATTTCGACACGGAAAAAATACCCCTTGCGATAAAGATGGGGGGAGTCTGGTCAATTGCGTAGGTCCTTGAGGCCAGGAAAATGTGCTGGAGCTTGACGCGGTTCTCTACCGCCCAATGCGGCTAGCGCAGAATCACCGCCTTTAATGCCTTAGCCTGTGTTTCATGCCTGAGGCATTTATTATTTCTTCAGCTCAATGATTTCAAGATCGATTAAAGACGCTTAAAGACTAGAATTTTCATTACTTAGACATCTCAGAATGCTACCGGCAATCGCTTACTGCCCATAAAATACACCGCATCATCAGGTAGCCCGATCACGCCCGCCCCAAGCTCCAGGTAATCTCCTTGATAGCGACCTCATCGCCAGCCTTCTCATCATAATCATACCACTCCCCCTCCGATAGATCAATCCCCTTGAACGGCGTAGACGACTCAGTCCCCTTGGCCTCCCATTCGCCCTGTTGGGGTTAATACAAATTCTTCTACCCTAGAGGAAGGGAAAGGTGGACAAACATCAGGCTTAAACTCCGTAAACTCCAACCCCCGACATTCAATATCGATGATCTTCTGTCCCTTGCGCTTATCATCCGCCTCATACGCATTCGGGCCCGTCATGATAGACGCAGAATGGGTCCGCTACCCGCTTGGTTAGTGAGGTCCGACCAAGGTACTCATTTGAGATAAAAGAAAAGTGAGGGGCTCCGCCAACCTGGCAAAGTTTGCATTTCCACACAAAGTTCGCCTCGCCGCGACTTCCGGGGATTTCATGTTGTTCCTGGGGTGGGCGTTAGAATGACAGTCGTTCCTATGGTATGAGACTGTGGGGGGCTTACGAAGCGGTTGAAGCTCACCCAGTTCGGGTGTGTCTCGCGGCACGAGGTGCATTGGACTTTGAAGGTGTAGTAATAGGGCTCTTCCTCTGTGTCCTGGGGACGGAGGTCCGTGACTCTGTCGTGTTTCTCTTAGTTTATCGATGGTAAGGATAGGACTGGATGATGGCATGCGGGGAAGTTCCTGTATGTTCGGAGCTCTGGCGCAGAGAAAAGTGTCTCCGCAGCGAACTGGTTTTTCTAGAAAGGTTTTACTTACCCGTTTAATTCGGCGGAGAGAATGAGAGAAAGCATGTTGGCTGGCTATGATGAGTTTTCCTAAGTGTTGGTGAGAGAGGGAGCAAAGGTGCAGACGGAAGTTCCGAGCGGGGCTGATGAAGCTTTCCAAAGCTTTCCACACAGCCTCAACTATAGCTGCAACTCTGAGATATCAGACATCCTACAACGACGAATATATTATAGAGTATATAATTATTTAGGTATTTCGGGGCGAAGAGGTATCATTACAGTCTCGATTACACCATATAAACCTGCTTCACATACTGCCAGGACCTGGATATATATTCTGTCTCCCGAACAGCATGATTAGCTACCAAACTCGACATAAACCAAAACCTGGTTTCGAATCACTTTTTTAGAAGATTGAGGTCGTCACATGAAAACATCACTGATCCAGGAGATAGTATGCTGTGATAGGATTCTGGATCCAACACCCAGAGTATCTATACGTAATACTACCTTGTAGCAGGCTACCATGGACCAACGAGCATATAGCTGATTAGGGTTGTTCAATCTCACTCTAGCCTAATTATAGATATATTCTAACTAGCTATATAACCTGGTCAGAATTGCACTGGACTAGATGCTAGCGGATTGGGGCTTAAGGAGCTGTTTCGGGAATCCATGCGGTTGGACCAGGTGACGGACTATCTGGCCGGGATTTTCACTGTGTTTCCTCGGACGCTCTACAAGAAGAATGTGCTGCATGCTGCTGCTGCCCACTGTCCGCTGTTTGCGGTGCGGATGTTGGTTGATGCTGGCGCTGATATCTATGCCCAGGATCAAAAGGGATGGAGTGTCTTGCAGTATGGGAGGAAGGCCCGCCGGACTGACACTGTGGAGTGGATTACAAGGACGATTGGGCTGGAAACACTGGCTGAGAAGCTTTTCTGGTTGGGATGTACAAGGCTCATTAAGGACCTTAGATTAACCAAGTTCCTTTACATAGTATTTAGCCAGATAGTCCTATAGATAGCCATATTCTATATCCTGTCATATCACAGGGGAATAGTGACTTGGGGATAAGATATAGAATTAGGTAGGCATTCTGGGACCAAGAGATATCACCTCAGTCCATACTCCATCCCATTCCAGACCCGGTCCCCAAAGACCTTCGCCTCTCACCGTGGGCCAAACCGTCCACTGAACAGATTGCGGCCATTTTCTCGGCGTTGCAGCAATTTGCAAATGTCGTTGCCATCAATTTTATTCCGCCAAATATTGTCGTCGAGCTCGCGGAGGACGGACGAACATACAATGCAGGGACACTGCCGGGGGTTGTTGCACAAAGAAGCACATTTTATCACCAGGGAAGGGCCCCATTTTGGAAAACATCACTGCAATCTCGCGGCCGACTACTACAGCAGCCAACTGATTGGACCCAGGTGATACAAACTACCTTGCAGCAGCCAACACCATGCGCCCCGGTGTTCGAGTCGAGAGTGGCCTACTTTCACCCGCGCGAAGTCAATTGAGCAGCACAAGCGCTTCATCTGCTGGCGTCCTCCTGCGTTCTGCGAGTCAAGGCAAGAGACTCAC
The DNA here is from genome assembly GCA_025688805.1 of Aspergillus egyptiacus. Taxonomy (NCBI): domain Eukaryota; kingdom Fungi; phylum Ascomycota; class Eurotiomycetes; order Eurotiales; family Aspergillaceae; genus Aspergillus; species Aspergillus egyptiacus. Next base: position 108,549 of record MU628441.1, read on the forward strand.
TGTTGCCAATCCCAAAATCCCGAACCCAGATGATGTATATCATCCCACCACCTCTCTTGGTGGTGGAACTTGTATCGGACGCATCACCGAACGGTTTGAGGCGCTTGGTATCAGCCTAGTAGAACTCCACCCATCAATTCCGTTCACGAATAATGAGTACTTCCAGGCTGAGCGTCCAAGGAGACTCGTTAGCTCCAATGACCCAGCCATGACGTACGGTACCTGGTGCACCCTTGATGGCATGGCAAGCGGCCTTGTCGCACTCCACGTCTCCGGTCTTCGCGCTGAGCTTGCGGTGAGGCCGCCGGATGCTTATGCTGATATGACGCGTTTTAAAATAGGCAGCATGTTCGAGTACTTCAGCCCTGGAGGAGGGAAAGTTAGAGATGGGATTTGTGGTGCACCGATAGTCGCTGATGGTGCTTCACAGGGAGGAGAGGGTGGGGAAGTCCTAGGGTTCTTCCAAGTTCATCCGGGTGATCCAGAGTCAGCCTGGGCTTTTGCACTATGTCTAGGTGATTTGATTGATCGTGGATGGGAGATTGTGGAAGTCCGAGTAGACTCCATGTTTTGATTCTTTAGCAAATGCTTTTTTATCCTATACTATCATTTGTACTATGTTGGTGATGCGTCCTTTCCAAGGTTTTCTTTAATGAAAAAAAAAATAATAAAAAAAAAATAAAAAAAAATAAAAATAAAAAAATAAAAAGGAGAATAAAATATTCACAGCGACATATGACAATCCAGCACTCCCACTGGCACATAAACGGCCGAGCTACTAGTATTTCCGGTCTGGCTACAGACTCCCAGAGAGACGCGAGGAGAGGAGGTCATATTGTTCGCAGTTACTGGGCCTGGAGCTGGTGATAGTAGACGAGGTCTCTAGGCCGCGAGATCAGCTATATTATATTTGCCGGTTAGGTTTGAGACGGTCTTCCTGGTCAGATATGTCGATATCTTGAGATCCAGCGCACCTGAAGCTGAGGCAAACAGTAGGGGAACAACCCTTGGAGCTAGAGTCGAGTAGGGCTATTACCCACTCTTACAGTAGACTTAGATCCGCCCAAGGACTACGGCGTACTTTCAACGCTTACGAGGCACACAGTTCAATCACGTAACAGGGTTAATAGAGTAACTCGACACTAGGCTATACACAACGCCAATAATGCTAATCACAAAGCGAAAAACGGATGGAGTATAGAGAATACGTTAAATCGGCCGCATTTACAGACGGCTCTGCTGGTCTTGGCCCAGGGGCTTGGCTGAGAAAGAACCAAAGTAAGCGTTGAGAGCATCCACGGTGCCGCTGCCCTCGGTCAACTGCACCGTACAGGCAACGTGGGAATCCGGGCGAGTAACGACGATACCGCCCTTCTCGGGGTCGAAGCCGAGCTTCTCGTGGGCGGCGTACGTGGCACTGGGAACGCGCACGTCGGGGATGTCGTCGGAGTAGATGTGGTAACGGTAGTCGCGCAGGAGCTGCGGCACAGCACTCATATCGATGTCGTTCTTCTTCTCGGCATAGACAAGGCACAAGCTGAAGAGCTTAGAGTGAGGCGCGTGACGCTCGAAGTAAGAAACATTCGCAACGTCCGGCCTGCGGTATGCGGAGAGGAAGGAGCGCTCCTTCTCCAGGTTTGCGGCGAAGTCGGTAATGGCTTGCTTGCTCTTCGCCTGCTTGCCGGCGAAAATGAAGATGCGGAAGGCACCGTTGGCCGGGATTTCCTGCTCGAGGTGCACGAAATTGGAGTCCGCGAGGCGGGTAACCGTCGCCGGTTTGAACGCCTTGCCAACCTCCAAGTTCACACCAGGGATGTTGAACAGCGGAGACTGGGCCGGGTGGCTGGCATCCCAGTTGAAGACGTTAGGCTTGTAGGCAACGCCGTAGCCACTGGTGAATTCGCAGGAATCCTTGAAGGTCTTGACAAATGGATCCTCTTCCGCGCTCCGGCTGGTGTCGGCCTGGGCAGCTGAACCAACCTCGCCAGCATTGGGGCGACGCTTGGAGAACAAAGCCGCATACTTGTTGTCGAAGCTAAGAAGAGTTTCGGCAATATCCTTGCGCTCAGACTCGTAGGTGCTGAGGATGGAGCGCTTGGCCAGTCCGGTTTCAACGGCGTGAATCTTCCAGGCCATGTTGAGCGCGTCGTGGAAAGCAGTGTTCATACCCTGACCGGCTTTAGGCTAATAAGGGTCAGAATAGGCTGAAAAAGAAGAAAGGCACGATCAGGCGGACTTACGCTATGCGTGTGGCAGGCATCACCTCCCATGAAGACGCGCTCATCCAGTGTGTAACGCTCGGCGATACCCTGTCCAATGGGGTAGACGGAGTACCATTCCACGCGGTCCCATTCCAAGTAGTATGGCGCAAGGATCTTCTTCGCAACGGCCTGGACCTCTTCGGCGGTAGCGGTCTTTCTCGGGTTGAAATCAGGGTCGTCGGAGGAGGCGATCTGCACATAGAGACGGACCATGTTGTCCTCACGAGGAATAACCATGATGGAACCTGCGTCTGAATGGATTGTGCACTTGGTCTGGCGTGACATTGTTAGTTACTGACTGTTGAATACAGACAAGTTCATCGTACCTGGATATCCGGGAAGTCGGTCCGGACGACACCGTCCATGACACCCCACACGTATGAGATGGGATCCTTGTGGTGGATCTTGATACCGAGCTGCTCACGGACGAAACTGCGCGCACCCTCTCCACTGAAAAGGTACTTGGCGCGGACAGTCTCAATCACGTTGGTGTCCAGGCACTTGAGTTGCACTTGCACGGGGTAGTTTTCGTCTAGGCCATCGTTCTTGAACCCGGTGATAGTCCATGGTCGCTCAACGGTGGTTCCGGCCTTGGCGATCTCATCGATGAAAACGGTTTCGATCTTTCCCTGGTGGACGAGGGTAGTGAAGGGGTACCGTGTGTCAATGAAACGGGGGCAGCTAGGCCAATTTCCAGTGCGCTGAATACCCTTGCCGTTGGGAGCAGGATCCCAGAAAGAGACGTCGTACACCTTGGCAGGGTCGTAGGCCATGATCTTGCGCTTCAGGCCCAAGTTGCGAAGGATCTCGGTGGAACGGGGCTGGATGCCATCGGCGCGGCCAGTCGCGGTAGGCACGGGACGGTTGTCAATGTGTTTCACCTTGTAGCCCCAGCGAGACATGCAGAGCGACAAGAGAATGCCAACAGGGCCAGCGCCCACGATGACAATGTCATACTTCTTGGGGTAACTGTCGTCTGTCATTATGGGAAGCAGCTAACTAGCTGAATATAACTGAGAGAAAGAGAGAGAGCGAGGGTATAGCGGCCGGGCGGAGGAGGGTGTGAGCAAGGATGAGATACCTTTTACCACCACCAGCTTTGAGAGAAGGAGAGGATAGAGAGGAATGGAGTGTCATTTTTGACCTGGGCGAGAGGGCGCATATATAATAATTCTCGGCGACTGGGGAATCTGAGCCAGATGAGAAAGTAAGGCCCAGCGGAGGGCCACAACGGCAATCATATCGGCTGGAGCGTGGAGAAAGAGAAAGAAGGAGAGGGTCCTGTAGGCTGACCCAGCAAACAAGGACATCCAGCCATCGACCAGCGAACGAGAAGGCACGAAGCTGCTCATCTGGGGGGCGTTTGCAGCAAACGTGAACGGAATCTGCGGGGAGAGGACGAGGCCAATGCCGGTGGTCTTTCCGAGCGTCAGCAATGGAAGCGGCTAAGAAATCGGCAAGTGGAGTGCTGGCACGTGACAGGGCCATCGGTAGATCGCCCGGGATTTCGCAGCTGTGGCTCTGGCCTTGGATTGGCTGTTTTGCATGCCGAGTTCTCTGCCATGGCGTCAATAGTTCCACTTTTCAAGAATAATAATATTTTGTGAGGTATCTATACTCTGCTGGAAAATGGGAAATTGGGGTGGCACTGCACAAGACGAGAGTCACTGCGAGTATGATTTTGGCTGGTAGCTAGTCCAGCACTGTAGAGCTCGACTAGAAGACCGCCGGGTATATCATTCCGTAGCAGTACAGCACTCAACAATAGTATCTATATGTAGGTACTAGTCCTATACCTACCCATCTCTCCAACTCTCCGATTTATCCGTCACGCCAAGCATTCAAACATACAATTCCCGTCCTGAATTCCCTGTGCGGCTGCCTGAGGACGAAACCAAGACTATCTGCAGCTCCACAGACCACGCCAAAGTGTAGGTGACTCCACCACAGCTATAGCCAACAGTCACCTCATATAACCTGCCAAATTGCTAATAATATATCCATTCCCCGGGTCCTTCTTCGGCTTTTACTGTCATTCGCACAGCCATAGCACTCAGCTACATCTCCATAAACCAATCCCGTCTTCTTCTCCGTCCGCCGAGCTAACAGCCAGACATTATCCACGGCTCCTGTGATTCAATTGCACGGCTTGTAGAGACCCTACTCCTAGTAGTCCTACTTGCGGTCTCCAGTGAGAGTATGCATGGAGTCCTAAAGTTCTTTCCTTACGGCATGCCGAGTGGTTGCCTTGTAGCCTGAGGCACTAGATTTCTCACGTACTCATCAGATGGATAGCACTCCTAGCTACTGTACTAGGCAGTCGAGGGCAATTGAGGAGAGAGCTGCTGCGGGCGATCTCCTATTACACACAATGATAAGTCGTCACCTCCATCTAGTGCCCCGGAGTAGTTGCCAGCGTCCCTGCAGTTCAAGTTTTTCGCTGGTGTTCCTAGACATGGCCGCACACCACCCATTTGGATCCAGTCAAAACATGCTCATGCCAGAACAGCAGCAGTCTATTCACTTCTACCTAGTCAATTACCACCTATTGTCACCTACTGCAGCTCAATAGGAAATTAGAACAATAGTATCTGCACAATCAGCTGTATTGTCTCTATTGTTTACTGTCATTCTGGCCAGGTAGAAAGCCGACTCCTGCCTATTCACCTCGCCAGTTGTTGGGATGGTGACTGGAGCCCTATGCAGGACAATACAGGCCTGATGAATAGGCTGCATTGTATCACAATCGCAGTATCCGTAGATTCAAGGTCAAAGTCATTGTTCTCAATGGGCAGTGAATATACATACTCGACAATGGGACTCGAGTATTGACAGCCTGCATCACGGTTGCAGCCTTGGTGTAGATAAAGCCTTCGTAGACCTTTGGATACCTTAGTTCCTCATCTTCTCTCATTCCGTTCCTTCAACTCTCTGTATCCTCGATCTCGAAGACATCTTCCGATATCAAGTTCACTATCGACGCTCAGTGCCACGAAGACCACGCCAAGATGGCCTCCGAAACTTGCGAAGTTCCCATCATGCTGGATGTGCAGTAAGTTCAGCCCTAAGGGCCATTGGACCGGTGCTAACGGCAACAGGGGCATGACGTACGAGGACATCGCCAAGCTCAACCCATTCTATGACGAGTACAAGGCCTTCTGGGACGACCTTCACAGTGCATCAGACACCTCACTCTGCTCAAACGATCTCTCCAGCTCTTATTCACTCCGCTCGATGACCTCCGGTTCAGAGCCTTCTTCCCTACCCTTCGATTTGGCGACATCTCCCTCGTTCCATGTCACATCCCATCCCGACAGTCCGTTGCCCCAGCTCCCGAAGATGGCCTACCACAGTGGTGGTCAGTACAAACCCACCTACGACGAGCATCACGAACTCGAATCCAGCCAGATTGCGATTGTCGAGTGCGACGACATGAGACGGCTCTTGACTCCGGTGCACGAAGGCACTGCCGATGAGTCGGATGTGCTGGCCCTAGACCCCGTTGACAATGCCCTTGGCCGAGTGAGATCTTCACACAAGCAGCTGTTTGGCGCCAATGGCTGGCTTGGATGCACCGCCCAGCTGGAAGCCCCATCCCCCGCCATGGCAAGGTACAAGAGCCTGAAGAGCCTCGGAAACAAGGTCAAACGCCACGTTGGAGAATTCGTAAGTTGCCTGTCCGTTCTCTTGCCCAACGGTATCTGACACGAGCTAGGCCGGCGATGTGGTGAAAGCAAGCGCATCCACATTCGCACCTCGGCAGCCAAAGGTGCTTCCAAAGACGACCGTCGCCATCTCTCTGGACCGCACAGCACAGGCCAAACTGTACTCGGAGATGGAAGTCATGATCTGCATCGCCGCCAACCGGTTCCTCCTCGAGCAATACGCCAACGGACGCATCTCAAAAGCCTCGATCAGGAAGGTCAACAACTTCTGGGGGTCCAAGAATCGGCCGGAGGTGGTAGAATTCCAGTTCGACCAAGCCACACAGCGTCAGCTGATCCTTTACAACATCCGAACCCTGCACTTCAACGGAGAGAGCTCAACAAACCCGGTTCTCCTCCATTCTAACCTGCAGAACTGGAAAGCTGTCGTCAAGGAGATGAGCGTCCGGACTTTCTGCGCCCCCGACAGCGTCATACGCAAGCACATGCATGATATCCAAAAGCTTCTCGATATGCTTGGTGCCCCGATCGCGACCTTCCTTGCGTTTGAAGAGCTGCAGATGCGAACGCTAGTGTTCATGAAGGAGCAGCGAGCGAGGTCATACCTTGAGGGCGGACGGAGCGTGTCGTCGAGGACCAGCTATTCGTCCCATTGAGCGCCCCCCTCTCTCGTATCTCCTGTAAGTTCCACCAAAATACCCTGTAAAGTATTAGCGAGTCTTGTATAGTAGGAATTTCTTTCGTCTTGTCCACCGGGAGTTGTCTCTCGCCGGTTTCTTGTTTTTTTGAGCATTTTCATATTTTCTCGAGATGAAAGTTGGCGTCTCCGCAATGAATAATAGTAATCTCTTCAATGCATTTCTCCTCTTCTGACGCATTACATAAAACTCAGGGTCCACGAGTTGGGAAAGTAGGTTGCAGTGAAAAAAGTCGCGTCTGAACTGGCTAGAATCAATCTATCTTTGGCGACGGCACGTGGATCGACGTCATAGGCTCAGCTTGCAACGCCAGATCAACGAAGGGTCGAGACAACTTGAACACTGCCTAGTCACCCTTTTTTCCGGCTGAAATTATCCCACTGGCTGGAATTATACTAGACACCTATCTACTCTCAAAAGAAATGTGCAATCTTACTTTTCCGGCCGCTGTTGATGAATCTGCTTCTCAGGTCGTTTTAAGCTTCACGGCGCTCACTCATGTTACCCCTTGCTGAACGGACAGGTCGAGACTGAAGGCTGCAGCCAAGTCTTCAACGCTTCTCTAACCACTATGACCTTCTGCGACTGACTCACCTCAGCTGTCTTCATCACAGCTTTTAGTGATTCAGTATCTGGTCAACGTCGCCATGGCCGGACCTTTTCATACGTACGGGCCAACGTGCCTCCTAACAGATGACGACCCGGATCCCTCTGCCTGGTACTCCCTAAATCGACCACCCACACCCCACCCTCAGTTCTTCTACACGTCCTTGCTGCCGATAGACGACCCATTGAGCGCTCTGCCGCCTCCCTCGAGCGGCCAAGCGCAAGCGAACGACAGGGTCCCGCCTAAACCGTTTTCAGTGAGAGACAATATCGCGCTCGAGAAAGCTTGGAGTTCTATACCCCGCGAAAAAAGGCTGAAGACTAGGGAACCAAAATCCAGTAGCTCCGATGGCGCGACACCGACATCGGGGATAGCGGTGCCAGGCAGAGAAAGCCGGGTGCCAGACGGAGGTCAAACGAGTCGCCCTGCTACAACACATTTGTCGGGGAGTCACAGAAGCCGTCGCTCTATGGCCGTCTTGGAACGGGATACCTGGACGCTGCCACAACGACCCGCGTCCAGGGCGGATGATGACCCAGGCAGTACTCTAGGAATGTCCAGCGACCAGTCAGCACTCCACAGCAGCATCGGAGCCAGCTCAGCGGGCAGTCATCTGTATCGCAAACGGGAAATATCCCCGAGTGGTAATCTCAAAAGCGTAAGGCGCAAGCTCAGCGGTTCTCGGGACGGCGATCCGGCCCTGGGCTGGGGTGACAGCGTAGGTACCCAAGGTCGTCATTCTCGGGGAAGCATTACCGGGTCACCTTTCATCAGAGCTCCTGCTACGCAACCATCCAGCCCTCTGTCGCGATCCGTCGAGTCCTTTTCTCTCCGGGACGGGAACCAGGACCATGAGCATCAGGCCAGCCAAAGCTACATGACAACGAAACCTTCAGGGCTCAGGACAAGCACTTATCAGGAGCAATCGGAAGACGAATCAACGGAGCATACAGATGCTGATACGAAAGAGGACCTCGATAACCAATTGAAGATTCCAGTGGGCGTATCTCGGCTCCATCTGGTCGAGTTGCCCAATCTCAAGGTACTATTCACTCTCCTGCCCTGTATGTAGGAATACTCATATGTCGTAGATGAAACCGATATACTGGAGCCCACTTCACGATATATCCAATGTGTTTCGTGCAACATGGTTCTACAAGAACACGATGCTTCCAGTAGAGACTGAACTCGCCAATAGACTGGAGGACGGATACATTTACCTCAGGCCATGGACCGAAACATGGCAAGACGAACTCAACAGCTGCGTGGAAAATGGGGCGGATGCTGAACTGAAGATTGTGCATCGGTTATGGCCCAAGGATGATTTACCTGGTGGCGCAGACACGGACAGCGAGAACTCTCAAACCACCGAGCTTCGCGACAATTGGGCCGCTGGTGGTTCATCAATACAAACAGCGGCGGTAAAGCCCTACAGAAACTCCAGCGTCATCTATGCCGACGGCAAAAACGCCCAAATCCTTCGCCCCAGTTTGCTCCCGTCGTCATCTAGAGGTAGGAGGCCGCTCAGTGCTATCCGAAAAGGACGCCAGATTGGAATTCCTGTCGTTCGCGGCTTCAGTCGTCGAGCTTGGGAAAAGCTACACCCTTCCAAGCCCAGTCCCGTGGACGTACGGAACTACCTTCGCTCAGCTCAAACCCGGGATGTGAGACCCGGTCGAAGCGGCGAATTTTGCTATGCCTGCGCCATGGAGGAGTCTCGACCTACCCCGACTGATCTGGTCTTCGTCATCCATGGGATTGGACAAAAACTCTCTGAGAGGATGGAGAGCTTCCATTTTACGCATGCAATCAATGCCTTTCGGAGGCAGATCAACGTGGAACTGAACAGCGAAGAAGTATGGCCGCACGTACGAGATGGCCACGGGGGTATCATGGTGCTTCCTATCAACTGGCGTTCGACCCTATCTTTGGAGGATGCGAATCTGGAATCCCAAGTGACTGATGATCCGGCTACAAACCACTTTACGTTGAAGGACATCACGCCAGAGACTATACCTGCGGTGAGATCCTTGATTAGTGACGTTATCCTTGACATTCCTTATTATCTCTCGCACCACAAGCCGAAGATGATTCAAGCTGTCGTCAAGGAGGCGAATCGCGTTTTTCGTCTCTGGTGCCAGAACAACCCGGGTTTTCAACAGAACGGCCGAGTCCATTTGCTCGCCCATTCACTTGGGAGCGCAATGGCGGTAGATATCCTCAGTCATCAGCCTACCAAGATCCCCAACTTCGATTTCTCGACTGTGGACGTTCACCCGGATATTTTCGAGTTCGACACCAAGAATCTTTTCATTTGCGGGAGTCCGGTTGGCTTGTTTCTTTTCATCAACAAAGGTGCGGTCTTCAAAGCAAAACTATCACAGGGAATCTGATTGCGTAAAACTAACCCCTTTCTAGCCAATCTTTCACCTCGAAGAGGCCGCGACAAGCCAGACTGTAATGGAGATGACTTACTCCGCGGAGTAGCAGGCGAGGCAGATACCTATGGTTGCTTGGCCGTCGATAACATCTACAACATCATGCATACTACCGATCGTAGGTTATCAGTCATTCCAATGTCTAAGAATCTCGCTGACCATCCAGCAATCGCATACCGCGTCAACGCCGCAGTCGACAGCGACCTAGCCAACTCCCTCAAACCCGCCTCTGTCCCGAGCTCCTCCGCATCATTCTGGCGCTCAGTCGGCGGTGCATTCCGTTGGAGCACTTCCGCCATTTCGGCCCCGGAGCGACCGTCTCTTATTTCCAAACTGCCCTCAAACGTCGAGATGGAGACGCACGATTTCACCCGCGAGGAAATCGCTGAGAAGCGCATGCTCTTGCTCAACGACAACGGTCAGATTGACTATTTCCTCTCTGGGGGTAGTGGGCCGTTGAGCATTCAGTATCTTAACATGCTGAGCGCACATAGCAGCTACTGGATCCTTCCAGATTTTGTTCGTTTCCTGGTCATTGAGGTTGCGAGGAAACAGGGACGGAATGCGGTTTTGCCGGCGTTTCGGGCGGAGAAGAAGAAGGGGTGGAGGTACCATAAAGGATGAATGAATTGGTATTTGTTAGTTTGGGGGTGTTGGTCAGTGATCTACTTTGGTGGGCGGACAGGAAATAGATGATATCCTTTTCAGTTTGGCCGGGCTGTCCTATTTAGCGTTCTATTTCCTTGCTTCTTTTTTTTCCAAAATATACACGTTTTGCCACAGCTCCGCAGGGTTATTGCCGATGCTCGTCACCTCGGGATTCTGCACTTGCAACTGTCTTCAAACCCAGCCATCCCATCAGACCGCTTCTCGGTGATTATAGACGTCATTGGCACCCGTGGACAGGAGTAATTATGTAGGTATGTGGTTTCGGGGGACCATAATAATGGGCCTTAGTTGTGTAGCACTCCATCAGGAACCGAATGTTGATGCCTCGGCTACGTCGGTATAGATTGCGGCGCCGGAGGGGGGAAAGCCAACAACCTCACCACCAAACTTCCTAGAAGGACTGTTCTTTTTGTTCTACTTATCAAGAGCTTGAATCATACGACTGTTTATTCTTTAAAACTCTGAATTGAGTCAATACCACCACCAGCATCCATCCATCCTTGTCCATATACCATCCATACTATATATATAAACAGCGAACTCCCGAGATTATTGACTCTCCCAAACCGTCTAGACCACCAGCACCAACAACCTCACTACAATGAAAAACCCCGAGCACCCACCCAATAACAATAACAATAACAAGAGCGACAACAGCAATTCTTATCCAAAACCAAATACAACAATCTTCCACACCCACCCGTTCACAACCGCCCTCCTCACGAACCCCTCCTACAAACAAATCCACTCCCTACCCATGCACACCCTCCACCACGATCCCTACTTCCGCCTCGCAACAAGCTCGTCGTCGGGCGTTCCGCAGACCCTCTTCCTATTCCGGGCCTCCTCCTCTTACCAGGACGGCCCGGAGGGCCATCTGCTGCTGCTTGTCGGAAAGGACGTGTGCGGGCAGCCTGGGATCGCGCATGGCGGCTTCCTGGCGACGGTGATGGATGAGATCTGTGGGAGGGTGATTAGTTGCTCCGGGGTGGATCAGGGGTTGGGGATGTTTACGGCCAGGTTGGATGTGGGGTATAAGCGGCCGGTTTTTGTTGGTGGTGATGGCGATGGTGAGAATGGGATGCGGGAGGGGAATGGGGATGGGACGATACTTGTTGCGACGGCGAGGGTGAAGGGGGTGGAGGGGAGGAAGGTGTTTGTTGAGGCAGCGATACGGGATGGGGATGGGGTGGTTTGTACGACTGCGGAGGCTGTTTTTGTTAAGAAGAAGCCTGCTCTCTGACCCCGTGGTTTGTTCTTTGTTCTTGTTTTCCGGGGTAGAGTCGAGTGGGCGCGGCGGGCCTAGATAGAGGATGGATGGGTTAGAGTGATACACGGGATTTCAGGTGTTTGATGTATTTTCATTCAGTCTATGGTATAGATGGAACTTCCGTTACTTCCGGCGACTGTACTGTACACCGTGTCCAACCGGTCTCGTCGCGGAAAACTAACGGGATATCCATGTAACTCACGGAACAAGGACTCGCAGCAGAGTCGAACCCGTACGCCGTAATGCGGTATATAAAATGGACAAATTCAGAAGAGCCAAGAAATGAGTTTAGAGAGTAAAGTCGTACATGATCCTTCGTCTTTCAGGTGCGTCTCGCGGAGATGATGTCTATGCTCCGAAATCAACGGCCTTGCCTTGGACCAACAGTCCAACGATGAGACCAAACAGACCCAAGACGGAGCTGAAAATCTCGATGACGAGGATCTTGACGAACCTATAGATGCCGTTAATTCTTGTTCAGTGGGAACGGGCGGTGGACGCACAAGCTTGGATCAGCCGCATCAGCAAGGGCTGCGCCACTACCGTTGATGCCAACAGAGATACCGCAAATCAAGTTGCATGCGCCGACGGTAATACCTCCCCAGAACAGCGCATAGCCGGTATAGTAGCTGCTTCCCGAGTAGATCTCATCGCCGGTCACAAGATTGAGCTTCGAGGAAAAGACAATAGCCATGATGACACCGTAGATGGCGACGACTTCGCAAAAGATGATGGAGATCAGGTTCTTCGTCCGGATTCTGGGAGCCTTGACACCACCGCCGACAATTGACGAGCCTGTGAGGAAGATACCCCTAATCGACCGCCGGTCAGTAAGCCGGCACTTGAGCATATTTATACCGCTAGGAATCATACCATGCAGCACCGACGACCGACAACCCGATACACATCGCAATACCGATATTCGCCCAGGCATATGGAGACACGGCTTCGAGGAATTGGCCGACCTAGACCGAATTAGTGGGTATTCCGTAGCAACACCCGGCAATAATTCTCCGTACATTGAAAACTTCACCCTCGCCATGGAAGAGCAGATCTGAGAGAGCTCGTCAGCGCGTGCCTCCTCAGCATTGCGTAATTCACTTACACCCTCCGATCACCATCAGTGACACGGTCGCGAGACCGGCCGGATAAGCGAGACCCATGATGCCCCCAACTTATAAAAGCCACGTCTAAGTTGGGAGGATATCAAACAATCCGCACGGACTCGAAACGGTTGAAAGAGCGTTGAAAGGCGATGGAAGCACCGGTTGGCGGAGCTCTGGCAGTGATCCGGTTGTTGAGCTGGGAAGCAATTCGTAGGGTGGTGGTCGGGCCGCACTTAATCCGTGGGGCGGCGAGGATGACCAGTCGGCGGCCTCCATGGCATTCACTTGGTTGTATTGCCTGGTTCCCCAGACCGGTTGGTTCCATGGAGTAGAGCTCCCTTCTCAGTCGACCTTTCGGACACAGACACATAGCAGCACGCCGCTGATCTGTTCGCGGTCTATCCAGGCTGCCTTGTATTTAATTCTTCTCCTTCTCAACCTCAACACGTTTCATGATTTCACGTCCTTAAGACTCCAACGACCACCTCTCTACCTTCTACCGCCCTCCCCTGATTCTCCATTGACCGTTTCGCCATGGCTTCTACGTCCGGGGTTGGGTCGTATTCGAACCCTTTGAAGAAGTTCAAGTATGTCCAGTCTATGCTGACATGTCTACTTGGATGTGCGACGCTGACCATCGACAGGCTCGTCTTTTTGGGCGAACAAAGCGGTACAGACGCGCCCTCTCCTGACAAGCCAGTCGCATCGTACTGATCTCGAATGCGCAGTCGGGAAAACATCTCTGATCACCAGATTTATGTACGACTCTTTCGACAACACATACCAGGCCACAATTGGTATTGATTTCCTGTCAAAGGTGAGTGAGCCACAGTATCCCACTCGAGGACAGACAGCCTCTGTGTCTCCTTCGGCCCCTAGAAACACCACAATATCTTGAATTCATCAGCCCACTAATACCAGCAACATAGACCATGTACCTTGAGGATCGCACCGTACGGCTACAACTGTGGGACACAGCCGGCCAAGAGCGATTCCGATCCCTGATTCCATCCTACATCCGTGACTCGAGCGTAGCGGTTGTTGTTTACGATATCTCCAATGCGAAATCCTTCCAGAACACCCGGAAATGGATTGATGACGTTCGGGGCGAACGTGGCAACGATGTCATTATTGTTTTAGTTGGTAACAAAACCGATCTGAGCGACAAGCGGGAGGTCACGACAGCACAGGGCGAGGAGGAGGCGAAGAAGAACGGTCTGATGTTCATAGAGACTAGTGCGAAGGTCGGGCACAACGTCAAGCAGCTGTTCAGGCGGATAGCTCAAGCTTTACCGGGAATGGAGGGAGAAGCCAACAGAGGAGAAAGCCAGAGTGCGTACCGAACAATCTTAACCCTCGGACGGATACTGACTTATGTTATAGTGATTGATGTTAACATCCAGCCCAAAGAGACGACGAATAACGAAGGGTGTGCTTGCTGATGTTTTGTTTTCTCAACTTTGATCGCTAGCAGCAGCTGTACGCCGTGCCTGCTCGGGTCTCCATGATGATGATGCCTGAGATTGTTTATAATATCTGTCATTCTTAAGATGTACATTTTCTCTGCTACTAAGTTGACTAGCGAGCCTAGATCAAGGTCGTTTGTTGAAACGTTGCTTTTCTTTTGCTTTTTACCTTGCCATTTTGAAGGTTGATTGGAGGACCAGGCGTTCTGCTTGCACTCAGTATTTTAGTTTCCTTCTTGGCTCGTGTTAACGTCTTAGTTGTTGCTTGCTTTCCTTCTGATTATACCACACACGGATTTGCTTCAATATGTCGCTGTGCTGTGTCATGTAGAGTTCCATGCCATGGTTGAGTATCGGAGTCAGCACCGTCACTGTCATCATCTGTCTCTCTGTCTCTTAGAAGTTACGGCAGTTGCTAGGTAATCCAGCACGCTCCACCTAGAGATTAATAGTTAGCAGTTGCTTAGCTACGAAACACAGTACGTAGCCTATTCCATGTTAAGCCCCTGATTTCCCTAGCGTGAAGACACTGCCACTTTAAAGCGACTCAGGCTGTCTCCACCGCAGTCAATAAGGTAGGCATGTAGAAATATCGAAGCCTGCCAGGAGCCAGGGAATTGGGACTCGCTGCGCCGAAGGAGTTCAATGATCCTGTGCTCGAAAGCTGCTGCCAAATCCCGGGCATATTGTTCAGCTCTCAAAATTCAGGTGGCTTGGTGATATGATCCACTAGTACAGAAGGTTAGAGAGGTTACTAGTAGGCGCTGCCTTGAAACTGCACTTAAGTGATTCCGTCACAACCTCCTGTCCGACTCCAGTTACGTAGCAAAAACGGAAACGAATACGATGGACCTCGATCTCCCGCGTCAGCTCTCCGGGTCGGGTGGCGGAAAACCTTTTCGAAATCCAAAGAGACAAAGAGCTTAAATCAACAAGTAAAACCAGAGGCAGTCCGAATACACTGACAAGCTCCAGGTCCCAATTGACGGTGAGTTTGGTGCAGTTGTGACCGCAACAAAAGGGCAACGATCGCCGGGCCACGGAGGCATCGGAAGGCCGCACCCCTTGTGACAGGACTGTCGAAGGCTAAGCGCTGCTCATGATTATTATTGGGCTTTGACAAACCTCAGCCTCTTTTTTCAGTTCTTCCGGTCTTTCCAGGCTCTTCCCTTTCATTACTACTAGTTCTTAACGGGACCGTCCCCTTCGCCTCGCACTGCTCCTTTACTTACTACGTTTTCAAACCCGATCCTTCGATATCTCTCCGGCGATATCCAAGATGGGTTTGTCAACTCGCTTGCTCCGCATCCCGCGGCCAGAGGTATGCTCATTCTTCCGTATCCAGCTGACGGGATCAACCGCTAATGGATTATCTCCCCGACGACGGGGTGCTCGCAACAACAGACCTTCCTCTATGTTATGAGCTTGCGAACAGGCGCTTCGCTGATTACTTTGTCGCTACTGCTCAACAAAATTAGCGGTCTGTATGGCTTGCTCGCCTTGCTGACCGGCTATCACCTCTCTCCCGTTCAGCTATCCATGTACCTTTATTCCCTGATCGCGCTCGCTATCGTGGTACTGCTCTTTCCACACATCCGGAAGCAATCTCCTTTACAATGTCTCGCACTCGCCTGGCTCTACGTTTTCGATAGTGTGATCAACGCCGCCTATACTGCCGCCTTTGGTGTAACATGGTTTCTCGTTATTGCTCAGCACTCCGACAATGAAAAGGCGTCGGGTCCTGGCAGTCAGACGATCGGACAGACTGCTGGCTTCACAGACTCTGAATATGATACGGCTGAAATGGCTGCTCGTGACGACCGCAGTGGAAGGAGTACGGATGCATTTGGCGATGCCGTCACGCAACCTGAAAGCTTCCAGAGTATCCTGTTTATCTGTGCGCTATGGACTATTCGCGTGTACTTTGTCTTCGTGATGCTTGCGTTCGCCCGCCAGGCCCTCCGACTCTACGTCGCTACGCCTCGCCACACTAAATTGCCTACCCACAGCCGCAATACCTCTGTCGCAAGCATGACCAGCGTTGCAGACATCGATCGCGAACCATTCTCACCGTACAGCCCGGAGGGGCAAGGTTGGAAAGGAAAGCTGGGCCGTCTTATGATCAGCGTCGGCCGGAACTACTGGCTTGCTGAAGAGGAGGATGGCAACTGGCTCCATATGGGTGAGCGGTTCCCGGCTCGCGGTACGGCCCCTGAGCTTCCTGGTCCTCTTGAACGGGAGAGAAGACGGCGATCGGGAACCGGACCTCCTGCGCCTTCACATGCGGCTGTTCAGGCCGCTTCCTTGCTGCAGCCAGCAAGCGCAGCGACTCCGGGCTCACCCGTCAAAGCCCACGATTGGGCTGAAGCAAGGTAGATGGCGCCTAGCAAAACTACTCCATATTTGCCATCGGTTACACCAACCCCGGCCAACCTTGAAACTTAAACTCGTTCGTCGCATTTCAGCTTCTTTCAGACACATACTGCATACTCGGTTTGCGATTTTGGGTTCTATATGCTGTGACGATATAAACAGCGTGGTTGTGAGTCAGCCAGGCGTTTGCATTGGATGGAATGGAACTGAATCTTCCCTTCCACTTCCATAGTTCGCCGCTCCTGAAAAGTGGCGCGTTGGGTCTCTAAAGTGTAATGGGAATGGTTGAGACAGGGAGCATAAAAATCGAGCTGTCATTGGACGACGGATTGGGCTCGGTATGTTTGAGGTCTCAGGGTCCTGGCGTCTAGGACATGTACATGGATATGACATCGATATGGGTTGTAATTCTTTTATACGGCGTTGAATGAACTTATAAGTTAGACCAGTTTGACTACCTATTGCCTCTCTCCTGATTGCAGCACTTCTTCTCTCCAGCATGGTCCTCCCAAGTCTAGAGCTTGAGTTGAGTCCGTCCACGAGTGGCTTTGTCAGCTCCAGAGCTGGCGTGCTCACGGCCGAGTCACGGGAACCCCGCACTGTTCCCGAAAAGGCATGTTTGCTTTACTGTTTGCAACGATGTCGTGATCGAAAACCAATCAGTGATTCGCTGATCAAATCCCGATGGCGGAGAAATGCTCAAAAAAAAAGTCCCTGCGGATGTTGATGTTGAATTCTTGCCCGCAGTTGGAGTCAGTCGACGAGGATTGAGGAGAAGCCAACTATTGAGTTCTTAAAATATATTATCTGTTGTCTGCTCTCTGCCTCTTCTATCTCTTAACCCTCTCCCATTGACACGATAATCCCGCACGGAGTCACCGTATGCGGTGATATCCATCCTACCCCTCCGAGGCTACTTTATCCCACATTCTGCCCTTTTCCGCAGTGCGGCCAGCAATTGCCAATATGGCTCCAGTCGCAACCGCTGGAGAGGCCGGTAAGACTCCTTTGAATGATTCTTTCGCATACGAGCCTTCGTCCTCTTTTATTTGATTTGTCACGGTCTCTATCATTGCGTCCAATTAACTAATGGTGATGCAGTGGCGAGAATCGCCTATCAGGCCAGCGATGTCGTCCTCTCCGTCCAGCCATCGCTCCAGGCGGACTCGTGGTTCACAAAGACGTTGAAGAGCTTGAAGGCCAGCAATGCTCGAAGCATCCAGCCTGAAGGTGTACCAGAGGTGAGTACCCTAGACGTCATAGGTCGTGGATGGTTGTCTAATGATCTATGCAGGTTGTCTCCGTTCGATACAACGAGGACCCCCTCCTCTCGGCTTTCCACCCTCTTCAGACCGGCAAGCTCGTATCTGCTGTCACCAGCTCTTCCACTCTTCTCTCTTCCATTCCTCACCTTTACCGCCTGGCCAACGCTCCCGTCGTCATCCACGTCGCATTAGAACCATATCCCTTTCCCGACTACTCCGCCGTTAGCTCAATCCGGCAATGTGGCTTCACATTTCTGCACTCAGAGACCCTGCAGGAGGCCCAGGATATGGCCATGACGGCCCACGCGCTGGCACGCAAGTCCGGCAAGGGCGTCATCCACTTCTTCGACCCCGCCAACTCTGCTAAGGACGAGCCTATCGAGGAGGAGAATTTGAATGCCTTCAAGTCTCTCCTTGACCTGAGCGGGAACAACGTTTCTCAGCCAGAAGGGCATGGTGTTGAGACTCTGTACGCTGACCACGGCCGTGTCGCAACTGTGACCGAAGAAGCCGTGGAGAACACCTCCAGCACCCCTGCAGTGGGGACTGCTACACCTACGCAGCCTTCACAGACACCTTCCAGCCGGAGTGTGGATAACTCGTCTGTCGGTTCCTCCGAGCGCGGCAGCAGTGTTGACAGCCGTGCAACTAGCTCCGCTGCCACTACTGTGGATGGCTCGTCCGTGCGGCCAGTGACTGCCGCTGATATCTTCGGGTGGACCAAGCAGATCTGGAAAGTGCTTTCTGAAACCGTTGGCCGTCAGTACAGTGCCATCGAGTACACGGGGACTTCTGACGCCAAGTCCGCTATCTTCGTCTTCGGTTCGACTGGCGTGTTCGTGGATGCCCTTGGAAAGGAGGATGTTCCTGCTGAACTATCCAACATTGGCTTGATTACCGCGCGTCTCTACCGTCCCTGGGTTGGCTCCGAGATTGCGAACTCGATCCCCCAATCCATTGAGAAGATTGCTGTTCTTGAGCAGGTCCGCAAGACCACAAGATGGGGCCCCTCATTCATGGATCTTTTGTCGAGCCTGACTCCAGCCGCTGCTGGTGGCCGTAACCCCAAGATTGTCGGATACAGACTTGGCTACGTCGAGCCTTCAACTGCTACACAGGCCCTGCGCGGAATTGTGCAGAACATGAACTCTGAATCTCCTATCCAAAACCTCGAAATCGGTAGCGCCAAGGGCCCTACTCTTGAGACTTCTCTTGAACAACCCCGAATTGAGAATGCCTACCTGAAGATTTTGAACCAGCTCTTCGGTGAGCGTTTGTACATTGCTAACCAGCTCGGCTCTGACAACACCGGTATCTCGCCTACCATCGCAGCAACCCCTGAATATGGCTTCGGTTCGTTGATTGCGAGGAAAGAACACCGCCAGCGTTTCATCCGCGAGGTTGAGGAAGCATCCAAGTCCAACACCTTCGCTACTGAGGTTGTCAAGAAATGGCTGGCAGACTGGGCGTTGAATGCGGCAGACGCGAGCAAGGCCAACAAGTTGGCCCCCGATGTCATTGCTCGTCTCTCTAATGACGGGTCCAAGCTGTCCAGGGAGCTGTTGCAGGCCAAGAAGCTCTTCTACGACGAATCCCAGTGGCTGGTTGGGTCCGATGCCTGGGCCTACGATCTCGGAAACTCCGGTGTTCACCACGTCCTTGCTTCTGGTGCGGACGTTAATATGCTAGTCATTGACTCTCAGCCGTACTCCGAGCGCACCGCTGCCGACCCGACCCGCAGAAAGAAGGACATTGGATTGTACGCTATGAATTTTGGCAATGCCTACGTCGCTTCCGTTGCCGTCTACAGCTCTTACACCCAGGTCCTCCAGGCCATGGCTGAGGCCGAACAATTCAAGGGACCTTCCATCGTCGTTGCCTACCTCCCGTACAACCAAGAAAACGACTCTGCCCTCACTGTTTTGCAGGAGACAAAGAAGGCTGTCGATCTTGGCTATTGGCCCCTGTACCGCTGGAACCCTGCCAACGAGGAGCGTGGTGAACCCAAGTTCGCCTTGGACTCTGAGCGCATCAAACGTGAGCTTGAAGCGTTCTTCCGCAGGGATAACCAGCTCACTCAACTCATGAACCGTCAACCCAAATTCTCCCACGTTCTTTCCGAGTCTTACGGCACCGAAGTTCGCCAGCTCCAGAAGCGCAAGGCCAAGGATTCTTATGAGAAGCTCTTGGAAGGTCTTTTCGGTGCTCCTCTCACAATTCTTTTTGCCTCCGACGGTGGTAATGCCGCGACTCTTGCGAAGCGGTTGGCGAACCGTGGCCGTGCTCGAGGCTTGAAGACCATGGTCTTGGCCATGGAGGACTACCCACTCGAGGACCTACCCACTGAGGAGAATGTTGTCTTCATCACCAGCACAGCCGGCCAGGGAGAATTCCCTCAAAACGGTCGCTCCTTGTGGGAATTCGTTAAGAACTCTGGAGACCTAGATCTGTCGACCATCAATTACTCCGTTTTCGGTCTCGGAGACAGTCACTACTGGCCCCGCAAGGAAGACAAGATCTACTACAACAAGCCGGCCAAGGACTTGGATGCACGTGTTGCTTTCCTTGGTGGTCGTAAGCTTACGGACATCGGTCTCGGTGATGACCAGGACCCCGACGCTTTCCAGACCGGATATTCCGAGTGGGAGCCCCGCCTCTGGCAAGCTCTGGGTGTTGACAAGGTGGAGGGTCTGCCCGAGGAACCTGCGCCGTTGACCAACGAAGACATCAAGATCCAGTCGAACTACCTGCGTGGTACCATCGCCGAGGGACTGCAAGACGAGAGCACTGGTGCTATCTCTGCCAGCGATCAACAGCTGACCAAGTTCCACGGTACCTATATGCAGGATGACCGTGACGTCCGTGACGAGCGCAAGGCCCAGGGTCTTGAGCCAGCCTACAGTTTCATGATTCGTTGCCGACTTCCTGGTGGTGTCGCTACTCCAAAGCAATGGCTTCAGATGGACGCCATCAGCAGCTCCCACGGTAATGAGACCATGAAGCTCACTACCCGTCAGACCTTCCAGTTCCACGGTGTCGTCAAGCGCAACCTCCGCGGTGCGATGCGCGCTATCAACCAAGCTCTGATGACCACCATTGCTGCCTGCGGTGATGTCAACCGTAACGTTATGTGCAGTTCCCTTCCTGAGCTTTCATACTATCACCGTGAGGTGCATGCCGTCTCGAAGAAGATCTCCGACCACCTCCTCCCTTCCACAACTGCCTACCACGAGATTTGGCTCAAGGATGAAGACGACAACAAAGTCCAGGTCGCCGGTGATGCCGTTGTTGATCACGAGCCTCTATACGGACCTACGTATCTTCCCCGAAAGTTCAAGATCACCATTGCCATTCCTCCTCACAATGACACCGATGTCTACGCGCACGACATTGGTTTGATTGCTATCAAGGGTGATGACGGTCATCTCGCGGGATTCAATATCCTTGCTGGTGGTGGTATGGGTGCCACTCATAACAACAAGAAGACCTACCCTCAGACTGGTCGTATGTTCGGTTACGTGCCCGCTGACCAGGCTCACATTGTATGTGAGAAGATCATGCTCGTCCAGCGTGACTTCGGTGACCGCAAGAACCGTAAGCATGCCCGTCTGAAGTACACCATTGACGACATGGGCGTCGAGGCCTACAAGGAGAAGGTCGAGGCTCTTCTTCCCGATGGCCTTCGCTTTGCTGAGCCGCGTCCCTTTAAGTTCGCCTCCAACGTCGACACTTTCGGCTGGCAGAAGGATGAGAAGGGTCTCAACCACTTCACCTTCTTCATCGAAAATGGTCGTATTGAAGATACTGCTGAATTCCGCATGCGCACCGGTCTTCGTGAGCTTGCTGCTCTCAACAAGGGTGAATTCCGCCTCACGGGTAACCAGCACTTGATCCTCTCCAACGTCGAAGACAAGGATCTTCCCGAGATCAAGGAGCTCATGGCCAAGTACAAGCTTGACAACACCTCCTTCAGCGGTCTGCGCCTGTCCTCATCCGCTTGTGTTGCATTCCCTACTTGCGGTCTCGCCATGGCCGAATCCGAGCGATACCTCCCCGTCCTCATCTCGAAGCTTGAGTCTACACTCGAGGAGGCTGGTCTCGCTCGCGACAGTATCGTTATGCGTATGACCGGTTGCCCTAACGGTTGCGCTCGACCCTGGCTCGCCGAAGTGGCATTCGTTGGAAAGGCCTATGGCGCCTACAACATGTACCTGGGTGGTGGTTATCACGGACAGCGTCTGAACAAGCTATACCGCTCGTCCATCAAGGAAGACGAGATCCTTGACATCATGAAGCCGTTGCTCAAGCGCTATGCTCTTGAACGGAACACTGATGGCGAGGAGCCCGAGCGATTTGGTGATTGGTTGATCCGTGCTGGTGTCATCAAGGAGACTACGGATGGACGCAACTTCCATGAAGGAGTAAGTCACACTTTTTTTGCTGACATTGATTGCCTGATTCGCTAACAATGCATATAGGTTGCTGAGGAAGAAGATGATGAGTAAAATTTTGCACATAGATAGAAGATACCGTTCCAGCTCTCTTACTTTCGCATATTCATGATTGTCACGTTGTTTTTGCCTGTCGCATCTAGATTATGGAATTCCCTGTTTATGTTCATAATGAAGGTCTAATTCTTTTGGATATACCATGGTTACATAAAATCTTTTTCTTTTAGCAAATATCACCGCGATGGACCTTGGGGTCTGTAATTTTCAAGTCTGAGCAAAGGTGTGCGGAATCTTGTACTCCGTACCTACAAGGATATATATTCCAGTGCTGTGGCTAGACGAGTTAGATTACACTGTTCCAAGTCCGTACCATTCAGGTATTAGCCACTTCGGCCTAGATGATAATGCTTTGCAAATCTACTGTAGTTGGTCTCTGTCGACATTGTGTACTCTGTACCAAGGATTTTTTGGTATATGCCGGACACTACAGCCTACCTGGAGTAAAGTTGTAGAGCATAGCCTTGTATGCATAAAGGAATGCTTAGTAATCAGGAGCTAGTACAACACTGTGCTTGACAAAGTGTGAGATTATACACAAATGGTAGGCGGTGAAGGCTATTGAGGTCTTTCTGCCCGCTTTTCGTTTGATGATGGAGAGCCAAAAAAAAGTATGAACCAGTAACTAATCCTCGATTTTTGCACTCATGAATATCCTGAGATGACCTCTTCGTAGCTCTCCACTTTCCTCCTTACGTCCAGTCCTACTACTAATACAAAACCTGGCCGATTATCCCACCCACCAACACAATGACTCCAACCCCCTCGCAAACCCGAACACCTACCCCCTCCGCCGCCTCAAACCCCGACTCGGACCCCATCATAGCCTCCTACGATGTCTACCTCACAGAGTCTGACATCTCACGCTTTGTCCTGCAATATCTCGACCGCCCCGCGGGCGCCACCTACGACGAGGCAAACGGGCAAAAACCCACATCCTTCCGGTTCAAGCCAAAGACGGGCCTTGTGGAGGTTGATGTGCCGATCAATACGCGAGTGAATTATGACCTGGGGAAAGGTCTGCGGTATGGCGATGCGCTGAAGAAGAGCCGGAGTAATCGGGAGGGTGGCGCGTATGGCATGGCTGGCGGATTTAGCGTTGGGAGTACCAGTGGTGCGCAGCAGGGGAAGGTGAAGGCTGAGGCTGGTGGGGATGCTGAGATGAAGGGTGAGGGGGAGACTTCGTTGCTGAAGGTGCAGACGCTGGGTGGGAGGATTAAGAGTCCTGAGGATGGGGACCCGGTTTATATGCTCGCTGCTTTTCGAGGGGGTATGATGGTCCCTATTCCCTGATATTTTGGAGAATGAGTGCTAACTTCTTTTCTTTTCTTTTTTCTCTCGGTGTAGATAAGCTGCATCTATCTCCGGTTACGTCTGTGGTGCAGTTACATCCCCAGCTGCATCATCTCGATGCGGTGGACGAGATGCCGAAGGGCCGGGGCGCGAAGGGCCGCAAGGAAGGGGATGAGGATCGCGCGGAGCCGGAGGCTAGGGCTATCGATGTGAAGGTTAAGGGAGCGGAAGATAAAGAGGTTCAGGTAGCGGGTAACCTTGACCTGTTGAAGCAGATGCAGGAAGAGAAGTGGAAGGCGTATGACTGGATTGATGCTGAGGTAGGCCATCATTTCCTTTCCTTCTATCAACGGAACGTGGACGTACGCTGATGGACAACAGAATGCGGAGTCATGGCAAATCTACGACAACTACATGATGCACCAAAGCGTGGAAGAACTTCCACAGCTGGAGTCCGCAATTAACAGTGAGGAGTACCTGGACAAGATGAGCGCACCGCGGATTGACCCGGCGCGGCCGGAGATGACGGGTTGGGCGATGAAGCAGAACCGGCTCAAGCAAAAGGGTATTGAAACTTCGGGGAGTAGCACTGAGGAGGGATGATTACACCTTTGAACATAGAATAAGACCCGGAATGCATAATTTGCCTCCCGAGCAGCATCCTAAACTTGGGATCGAAGCCTTATCAGAGAAAGTTCGGTCACCGCCTAGAAATGATCCACCAATAGATAGCCGGCTATCAGATGTTCTGGGGTCTCACGTGACGGCTCCGCCTTTTTGGGCCCTCGCAAAGATTCCATTAGCAATTTTCATCTCCGAGGATTGTTTCTTCCAGCTGCATTCCTTTCCTCTTGTCTGACTTCTGTACCGTCTTATCTTTTCTCATTGCCTACCTTTCCCTTGCTCACCGTAACGTGCAAGGTGGGAAAGGCTGCAGGCCAGCTTGTCAGCCTGGATTGACAGTGCCTGCTGAAGGGCGTCGTTTCGCTTTTCGCCTGCTGTTTGGTGCCTTTGTTTCTGCATTTGCATAGCACTTGATTCTTTTCTTTGCTTGCTGTACTTCTAATTATTTCTGACATTGCATTATTTTTTTTTATCTTCCTCCCTCGGATCCCCGGAGTTCATCGAGCACCATGCTATCACAATTGGTCCGGCAAAAAAGCGCTGCTTCGCAGCTCCGTCTGCTGAAAGGACGCTCCCTCCTGCAATCTTCGGCAAGGCTACGACATAATTCACATACAAGCAGCTTACCTGCACTACAATCGAAGTCTACCAGCAATAATCCCCAAGAGTCTCGCCGCCGCCGTCCCTCCTTCCAGTCTAACCGAAGCCTTGCCACCGCGGTGGACCAGTCAGCACTCGACCGTCAATCCTCCGTCCCCTTTGAAAACAACTTTGTCCACGAACGAGACCCACGAGATCCATGGAATCCTTTCGAGTGGCATCCTTTGCGGCATGAGCTCGATCCCTCTTCGTTGGTTATCATTGACGACTCGCTGCAAACACAACCTAGAGTTCTACGGAAGTCGAGAGGCATTGGCGGTGATGAGGAGGAGATGATGGCCAACCTGGACATAGCACTCAGAGTCAGACAGTTTGATCGGGCCACCTCACTGATCAACCGACTCAGAGCATACCATCCGGTCGGCTCTCCACGCTATTTGGAGCTGCATAATCGGTATCTGGAGGCCTTTGTATCACACATTATTGTGACTAGACAGCAAAATCTGGCAAACCAGGTGCAAAGGTGGTTTGAAGTGGATATGCCGTATGGAGGTGTTGATCCCGACGCAACGACCCTCGCAATCATGATCCGTATGGCGCTGCGCGTTTATCACGGAACCAAACGGGATCGAATGGTCCGCCGGTACTGGACCTTCGCTAAGGGAGCGGGCCTTGAGGAAGAGGTTCTCGCGGCTCCAACCCTATCAGAGCTTGAACTTGGCGAATTATCTGAGGTATTTTTTTCCCAGTTGCTTATTCCCTATCGGGAAGCCTGTACTAATTCCTGCCTAGATTCTCACCTCGGACCTTCAACGGGTTGCTATTGACAGCATCGAACCGAACGTTGCGCCAACTGTCGACGAAGTCCCCGCTGTTAGGCCTGTTGACCAGAAAGGCCTGGGGCTTTCTTCGCTCAAAGAGTCAATATCTGTTTTCTCGGAACCTCGTGAGATGGACCCCGACATGGATGCAAACGAGAGGGAATTCTACAACAAACACAGACAGGAAGAACTCGAGTCGAGCGTAATGCAGTCTGCTCTCTCTCGTTGGCGACAGGAACACGCTGCGTTGCAAAAAACCGGTCCTAGTGCGCTTGTCGGTAATCCTCGCTTGACTCCTCTTTTACAACAGTGGCATACAGACATGGTGGAGAGGATCAATGAGGAATTGAAGTTGATTGAGAAAACCGACTGGCAGAACTTGCTGAGTCCTGAGGAAAAAGAGCGCTCTGAGAACGCCATCTTTCTACGCGCACTGGAGCCGGAAAGCTTAGCGGCGTTGACCATTCTCTCTGTGGCGAATGCCCTTGTTCGCACTGGCTTCGAGCAGGGCATCAAGGTCGCCCGCTTGATAACCTCCATAGGTGGTGACATGAATGACGAAATTATTGTGCGAAAGACTATTGAGAAACAGAAGAAGGCCGGTGCCAACGAGCGACGTTTGCAAGTTCTCCGTGAGATCTTTGCTGGACGCAAGCAGAAGACCGGCTGGGCAAAGTTCCAACACCTGGCTCAGGAGGCCCACAAGGACGACGAGACGATAATCTGGGATGCGAGCATGAAGGGTAGGATTGGAGCTGCGCTGTTGCGTTTCCTTTTCGACGTCGCGAGAGTTCCCGTTGTCACTGAGGACCCGAAGGCGGAGAAACGGGAGGTGATCATGCACCATGCTTTTAACCATTCTTATGAGATTGTCTGGGGCAGGCGCCAGGGAATCATTCATCCACACCCCGAATTGGTGAAACTAGTTTCCCAAGAACCGGCCTCTGATTTACTGGGCCGCCATTTGCCAATGGTCGCCAAGCCGAAGCCATGGACAGGCTACTCTGAGGGTGCCTACTATCTTCACCAGAATACCATCTTACGTGTCACGCCGGGCGAGACTCTGCAGACGACCTATATCAAAGCTGCTCTTGAGAACAACGGACTCGAGAGGATTCGTGAAGGTCTAGACATCCTCGGCCAAACCGGGTGGGTCATCAACCGTCAAGTCTTCGATGTTATGCTTGAGGCATGGAATTCTGGCGACCCTATCGCTTCTCTCGCACCCTTGGAACCGGACTTGCCGCATCCACCCAAACCGTCACCGGAGGAGGGCTTCGAGGCTGAAGTCAAATGGAATGCGCTTATGAGGGATATTGAGAATCGGCGGGGGGGATATCATTCTCAGCGGTGCTTTCAGAATTTCCAGCTGGAAGTGGCCCGCGCATACTTAAACGAAACGTTCTACTTCCCGCATAATCTGGATTTCCGAGGGCGTGCTTACCCACTTCCTCCTTACCTCAACCAAATGGGCGCTGATAACGCAAGAGGTCTTCTTCTTTTCAGCGAAGCTAAACCACTCGGACACAGTGGTCTGAGGTGGCTGAAGATTCACCTTGCCAACCTCTATGGATACGACAAGGCGAGCCTCTCGGAGCGGGAGCAGTTCACGATGGACCACCTTGACGATGTTCTAGACTCTGCGAACAATGGACTTCATGGCCGCCGCTGGTGGTTGGAAGCTGGAGACCCATGGCAATGCTTAGCAGCTTGTTGTGAGCTCCGAAACGCCCTCCAGTACTCAGATCCGACTGAGTATCCGTCTCGCCTGCCTATTCATCAAGATGGTTCCTGCAACGGGTTGCAGCACTACGCTGCCCTCGGTGGAGACAAAGCTGGTGCGCAACAAGTCAACCTTGAGCCCTCTGACCGCCCATCCGACGTGTATTCGGGTGTTGCCGACTTCGTCCGAGCGGCCGTTGAGAATGATGCTCTAATGGGTGACCCGACCGCCAAGATGCTGCAGGGAAAGATCACTCGTAAAGTTGTCAAACAAACGGTCATGACCAATGTTTATGGCGTGACCTTTCTAGGCGCAATGAAGCAGGTTCGCAAGCAGCTCGCTGATCTCTACCCCGACCTCCCGAAGGAAAGCCACAACATGGGCTCAAAGTACATCACCAAGAAGATTTTCGAGGCTCTTGGTACGATGTTCAACGGCGCGCATGATATCCAATACTGGCTTGGTGATTGTGCGAGTCGTATCACGCAATCCCTTACCCCCGCCCAAATCGAAGCCATCGCGAAGGAGGCTTTATCCCCCACGAAGAAGAAGAAGGAATCAACATCAGCAGCCAAGAAGAACAAGAAGGATGACCCTACTCAACAATTCAGGGCCACTGTGATCTGGACGACGCCGTTAGGATTGCCGGTTGTACAACCCTATCGTAACCGGATGACCACCCGTATCAGCACCTCATTCCAGGGAGTGAGCGTGATGGACCGCAATTCCCAATGCACGGTCTCCAAGCGCAAGCAACTGCAGGCTTTCCCCCCCAACTTCATTCATTCCCTTGATGCCACCCACATGATGCTCTCCGCCAGTGCCTGCCGAAAGGCGGGTCTTACTTTCTCTGCTGTGCACGACTCATTCTGGACCCACGCTCGTGACGTTGACACCATGAACCGTGTTCTCCGTGAAGCATTCGTCCTGATGCATTCCGACGACGTGATCAAGCGGCTAGCCTCAGAGTTCAAGGTTCGCTACGGCCAAAACCTATTCTACGCCAGGCTGTCCAGAGCACACCCGATTGCCAAAGCGATTCGTGAGCACAGGAAAGCGGAAGGCGTCCCTAGCCGGACTCAAGAGCTTTTGGAAGAATATAAGCGGCAGAAGTTGTTGAAATCGGATGATCCCGAATTGCAAGTTCAAGGTCGCGAGATGGTCACACCAGCAAGCATCTTCGAAAAGATGGGTGGTACGAATGATGACCTGTCTATCAAAAATTCTCTTGGCGCCGTCGCGGTTGGGCATGTCCCCGAGGACGTGGACGCTGCAGCACAGGTTAAAGGGGGAGTACCATCAGGTTTAGACGGCGATTTGTCTGACCCGGCGATTCAGACCCTATTGGGCAGTACTTTCGACCATGGACTGGAGATGAGCGCCGAGGATGGCAGTGTGGAAGATGCCGAAGCGGCTGAGGATGCGGACGAGGTACCCGCGCCGAAGAAGAAGAAGAAGGTGAATACGAAGGAGCATGGCTCGTATTACATCCACCTCTGGCTACCGCTCACGTTCCGCGAGGTGCCCCAGAAGGGCGAATGGGATATCACGCGGATCCGCAACAGCGAGTATTTCTTTTCTTGATGCGATGTCCTGAGCGGCCGGCGTTGTGAGAGGTAAAAAAAAAAGGAAGTCGGGTCTGTCTGGCGTTGGTGTAGGTTTTTTTGCTTACTCTCTTGCTCTTTTTCTTTTCTCTTTTGCCCGCCTGTCTGGCGGTGATGTACAGTATTATGATATCCGTGTGTTACTACTTGTATATATGAGGTTAGAGATATACATAATTCTCCATTTCCATCGGTGTGCTGGAGTGTAGCCGTATAAGTATAGTTGATCGGTCTAGCGGTGCCCGGCTAAGCCCGTGGAGTCTGGGGTAATTTAGGCAGAATCCGGCTGAACGGGGGATTGCCAGACTTGCCAGTTGTAGTGTCTCTGTCTTCGTACTTTGCTCCGACTCTGTCGCAGACTAATTACTTATTAGTTACATTGAACACGGCCATCGTTATTACGAGGGAGGGCTGAATGGCGATCCTTCTACTCTGTCCCATCCTCCGATGGCAGTCGGTCGGTAGTCGCCTTGGGTACTATATACAGTAGTGCTCCCTTCCCCCGGCCATGGGCAAAGTTCCCTGTGCACGAGGCGAGAGCCAAACCGACCATAGGATCACCTGATAACATCGAAACTCCACGTTCATGCAGGATCATGCTGACTACAAGACAGTCAGCAAGTCCAGGGGCCCATGCATGGTCCTGTAAGATTGCAGGAAGAGGCTGCAGGAGAACCGGAAAACTCCAGAGTCTGCCTGAGGCCACCATCTTCCCCACCTTTTTTTTCCCATTCCCAAAGTTCTCTGGTTTTCTCCTGGCCTTCTAGAGTTCCAAGTCTATCGAACTTTCTCCAAGTCTCAGCCCAGTTCGGCCTTGGAGCAATCATCGACTTCCTCACCGAGGATCTTTTCCTGTTCTGCTGCGCTGGCTCTGTTCTAGTCTCGGTCTGCATGGCCTGATATTATTCCTCCGTTCCCCATTGTTAATTTGTTCTCCCCCCCTTCTCCGCTAAGAACCTAAGATTCTGGTTTCGTCTCCTTTCCCCGACCTCCTGTGAGGCTGGCAGTCGGCACCGTTGGCTTCTACCCTTCTTGTCAGGGCCTCCTCATGATTTCCCCTCTCCTTCTTGTCCACTAACTACGACTACTACTGCTTCAGTACTCCGAAGTCTGCATATTCCCCGCTGTGCCTTAGCTCCCGGTCTGTGCCCACATCGGCAATGTCCTTTCTTCGCTGTCCCCACTAGCGTTGACCTCGACTGAATCCTTCTCCGTAATTTGACTTGACTCGATCCTCCGCTTCCCACGACCCTCGCTCTCTTCTTCGTCACCTTTTTACGCCCTTCGCTTTCCATGCCCTTTGAATGAGCTGCATACGAACCCGCGAGGATGTCGACTCCCTCGCTCCAGCAGTTTGCGAATTTCTCCCCGTTCTCCAATTCCCAGTCGGCAAGAATGACGCAGTCTCAGACTGTCGGACTGGACACCCTCGCCGAAGGCTCTCAGTATGTCCTGGAACAATTGCAGCTGTCGCGTGAAGGCGGCAGCGCCGAAACTACGTCGAATTCCCTAAGGCAGTCTATGTCCAAGTCGAAAAGTGAGCTCTTTGGCGACACCATCTCCGGCTCTCCATCCGTTCGCGATTCGCTCGCAGAAGCTCGGTCCGCGATTCGTAAAAGCTCCTCCTCGGCTCCTGTCCGGCGGCGGATCAGTCGCGCCTGTGATCAATGCAATCAGCTTCGGACTAAGTGCGATGGCCAGAACCCATGTGCTCATTGTATAGGTGTGTTTCGCCTTGCCGCTCTCTTCTCTCTCTTCTTTCCCCTCCTTTTCTCTGGCGCAGCTTGATCGTGTGGTGCTAAGTGGTGTGTCAGAGTTCGGGTTGAACTGCGAATATGCCCGTGAACGCAAGAAACGAGGGAAAGCTTCGAAAAAGGACCTTGCGGCGGCCGCGGCTGCAGCGACAGCTGGACAGTCATCGAACACCGGTACGAACAGGGAGAACTTATCGCCTCCGGATAGACGTCCGTCGCTGGAGGCGCCTGGACGGTACGATCCAGCTCTTGAAGCTGCGCGGGTACAATCGCAACTACCGCCGAGTAGCTTAGCAGGCATTCAGAACGGACAAACGGGGAACTCGCAACCACCGCTGGGGTCTGCTATTGATACGTTACATTTGAACCACTTTAGCAGTTTGAGTGACTCGAATCGCTCCCAGATGCCGGTTCCAGACTTGCGATCGCTGCAGCTCCTGCAAAACAATCCCCGTTCTCCGCCCTCTGTTCTTCCCCCTCATGGCTTGAATGCCGCCTACAACGACACCGCATTCTCTCTGTTGAATTCGCAGGAGCAGAATTCGACTTCGCTTAACCACTTTCGATTAGGAAGTTCCACGGAGAACCCGTCTGGCCAGTTTCTCGGTCTTTCGCCCCCTGCACAATCACCAGCCTGGCTTCCGCTACCTTCACCCTCTCCCGCAAACTTCCCCTCCTTTCCTATGGCTCCGTTCTCGACGAGCTTACGATACCCTGTTCTGCAACCCGTCCTGCCCCATATTGCATCCATCATCCCTCAATCTCTCGCCTGCGATCTCCTAGACCTCTACTTCACCAGTTCGTCCTCATCTCACCTATCCCCGCAGTCTCCGTACGTTGTTGGGTATATCTTCAGAAAACAGTCCTTTCTTCATCCGACGAAACCGCGTGTCTGCTCCCCTGGGCTATTAGCCAGTATGTTATGGGTCGCCGCGCAGACAAGCGACGCTCCCTTTCTAACATCTCCGCCGTCGGCGCGCGGCCGGGTATGCCAGAAGCTGTTGGAATTGACGATAGGGTTATTGCGTCCGTTGATCCATGGGCCTGCATTAGGCGAGGCGTCCCCAAATTACGCGGCCAACATGGTAATAAATGGCGTGGCACTTGGCGGCTTTGGCGTCTCTATGGACCAACTGGGGGCTCAAAGTACAGCCACAGGGGCGGT
Source organism: Aspergillus egyptiacus (assembly GCA_025688805.1). NCBI lineage: Eukaryota > Fungi > Ascomycota > Eurotiomycetes > Eurotiales > Aspergillaceae > Aspergillus > Aspergillus egyptiacus. The sequence continues at coordinate 140,459 of MU628441.1, forward strand.
GGATGATGTGGCGACGTATGTGCATCTCGCCACGGTAGTGTCAGCCAGCGAATACAAGGCAGCGAGCATGCGATGGTGGACGGCCGCCTGGACCCTAGCGCGCGAGCTGAAGCTTGGCCGCGAGTTACCGCCGAACACAGCTCAGTCGGGAGCAGATGGAGAGCGGGAAGGCGACGCGGATGGTGACCCTACGAAGCGAAATCTCTCCTCCATGCTTTCCGCCAACGGTCCTGGCAGCTCCAACGTCAACGTGACAGAGGAGGAACGGGAGGAGCGCCGACGTCTCTGGTGGCTCTTATATGCGACTGATCGACATCTGGCCCTGTGCTATAACAGGCCGCTTACTTTGTTGGACAAGGAATGCTCACAGTTACTACAGCCAATGAATGATGACCTCTGGCAAGCTGGAGAGTTTCCGTCCGCCACTTACCGTGCGGTCGGCCCGCCGATCGAGTGCAGCGGCCATAGCATGTTCGGATACTTCTTACCGTTAATGACGATCCTCGGAGGGATAATCGATTTGCAGCAGGCGCGACAACACCCTCGATACGGACTGACCTTTCGCAGCGGCACCGAATGGGACCAGCATACTATGGAGATCACACAGCAGCTTGACGCGTACGGCCAGAGCTTGAAGGACTTCGAGGCGCGGTATACGAACAGCCTCGCTCTCGCTGAGAACGAACCGACGGAAAATCCACACCTCGACCATGTCAGTCCTTCCGGTCGTTCAAGTAGTACGGTTGGATCCCGGGTGAACGAGTCCATCGTCCACACCAAAATGGTGGTCGCCTATGGAACACATATCATGCACGTCCTGTACATCCTTCTCGCGGGCAAATGGGACCCAATCAACCTCTTAGAGGACCACGACATGTGGATCTCTTCTGACTCCTTCCTTTCGGCGATGAGCCATGCTGTCGGTGCTGCCGAGGCAGCCGCCGAAATCCTCGACTACGATCCGGATCTGAGCTTCATGCCATTCTTCTTCGGCATCTACCTGCTCCAAGGTAGTTTTCTGTTGCTACTCGCCGCCGATAAACTGCAAGGTGACGCGAACCCTAGCGTTGTCCGGGCGTGTGAGACCATCGTCCGCGCACACGAGGCTTGCGTTGTGACACTGAATACGGAATATCAGGTTTGTGTCCGCTGTTCCGGGTGAGAGCCTTACCGGCTAACGTTTCTTCAGCGAACCTTCCGCAAAGTGATGCGATCGGCCCTCGCGCAGGTCCGGGGCCGTGTTCCCGACGACTTTGGCGAGCAGCAACAACGCCGTCGGGAGGTGCTATCTCTCTACCGCTGGACCGGTGATGGTACTGGGCTGGCACTTTAGTGCTTTGTACAGTGATAGTGATACCCGGTACATAACAGGAGCTACAAGAGCTATGATCATGTGCATGATCTATGAAGCGATAAATACCCATGGCAGGTCTGATGGAGTTATAGTTCTAGTGTGTTGGATTATTGGGGCATGTTGTATATCCTTTGTTGGTTTCCCCTCCGGCCTGATTGAAGTGGATCTTCGTCGGTGGGAGTCTGGTACATAGTTGATACTTCTGGTGTGATTATTGCCATGCTGCTTTCCTGTATTATATATACTGTCGTCGCCTCATACCCACAGCTCTCAATACCTACCTTACCTTATAAGCTACCTACCTACAGTCTCCCAAGTATGTCGTCCACTGAGATCACGGGGATTAGCTATGACGCCACCGCTGAGATAAGCCGATAAGCCGATAAGAGAATTATCTCCATCCGTCCATACTGTACTCTTCTCATCCTCAGGTCCTCTCCTCCATCCCGAACCCATCAGTAGTGATTGAGCATCTCGACATGGAAGATACCCCCTAGACGGCCTAATACTCACAAACATGTCATTTCTCGCTCGATCAACAAAACGACTTCTCCCCCTGCGAACCCCAGCCACCTCTACCGTCCGAATTTCCCTGTCGAAAGCCCAACCCCGATTCCTCCCCTACACCCCTCATCGCTCCCTCGGCATCCCTCCCCAATACCTGCTCGACGACTACACCCCGCGCTACCAACTTCTCAGCTCAACCGAGGCCTCGAAAAAGCGCTCCCAGGCCTACGCCCACCTCTCGAACTGCAACCTCTGCCCGCGCAAATGCGGCGTCAATCGCTTCGAAACAACAGGCGTGTGCCTCATCGGCGCGGAGACGGCAAAGGTGAACGTCATTGCGCCACATCGTGGGGAAGAACCTTGTATTCAGGGGTTCCATGGCAGTGGGAGTGTGTTCTTTTCGGGGTGTAATTTGCGGTGTGTGTTTTGTCAGAATCATGTATGGCCCTGCCTTTTGCTTTCTTTTTTTTTTTTTCTTTTGCTCTAGGTGTTGTTGCAGTGAGGGGCGGAAGAAATAAGCATGGTTGGCTAACGCGGGTGACCGGACAGGATATCTCCCACCAACGCAACGGCTTTGACCTCACTCCCACTGAACTGGCAGACTGGTACATGAAGCTCCAAACTGTCGGAAACGTGCATAACATCAATCTCGTGACCCCTGAGCATGTCGTCCCACAGGTCGTCCTCTCCATCCTCGAGGCCCGGGACATGGGACTCAAGATTCCGATCGTCTACAATACCTCGTCATTTGACTCGCTCGACTCACTCAAACTCCTAAACGGGCTTGTGGACATCTACCTCCCCGATTTCAAGGTGTGGAAGGCCTCCACGTCGAAGCGACTCCTCAAGGCAGATGACTATGTCGAGACGGCAATGGAGAGCGTCAAGGCGATGCATGCCCAGGTGGGCGATTTAGCTTTCACGAGCGACGGCATTGCGAAGAGGGGCGTTTTGCTGAGGCATCTTGTTATGCCCGGCAAGGAAGACGAGGGGCGGAGTATCATGCGCTGGCTGGCGGAGAACGTGAGCAGGGATTTGTATGTACATATTATGGAGCAGTATCGGCCGGATGCGCATGTTGGGAAGAAGAGGAGGGTTACCGGACGGAGGAAAGAGGGCGCGGAAGCCGGACAGGGGACAGACGGGGAGGGCGAGAAGGAGGAGGTGCGATATGCGGATATCAATCGGGCTGTCAAGGAGGAGGAGATGGGAAGTGTCAAGGCAGCAGCTGTGGAGGCAGGGCTTTGGAGGTTCTGTGAGGTCAATGAGAAGGGGATGTTTCATCTTTGAACCCTGTCTGTTGTGTTGGCTGGGATGGTTTGTATCTGCATAATAGAGATAGACGGTGTATATACCCTTGTTTGTAGCATAGTGTAAAAGAGCATGTATGACTCCAGAATATCCATTACTGTTTTAGCAGGTGACTGTACTCCCCCAGTCCGACCATAAGAAACATCTTTATCTTAGAAACAAAGCAAGGTCTTAAGGGATGATGTCGTCCAGGATCAGAATAGGTGTCTCAGTGAATACTTTGACGACTAAGCGCACGACTAAGCACTTAGAATGGGGAATCCTGATCACACAACACAGTTTTCTCATAATTCCTATCTTTCCTGCATGGGTGAATGGATGGATACGAACGTCTGCACCGGCATCTCAAAGCATGACGACCACCCATAGACCCAAATCCGCCTCCATGAGCCAGTGCAGCAAGTGTAACCACTGGAAGTCAACAAGAAAGTATTTCTATAACCCCCGAGGCCCAAAGCCATTCAAGAATTGCCTGCCATGCAGGAAATCGTCGAGCGAATCCGTACGTGGTTCAACAGTTTCAGATATACTAAAAGTGAGAGCTAACGGTTCGACAGCATAAACGCCGTCGAGCAAGGGAGAGGGTATGTTGACGCTGCGCTGGCGTCTCATCTACCAGCTAACCTGCTTTCTCATACAGGCCCAGGCAGCAGCAGCAGCAGCGGCGGCGGCGGCGGCGGCTGCGAGTGGGAATAGCGTGAGCTTTCAGATTCTCACAAGAGAGACGATACTGACGGATATGTGAAGGAGACTTCGGGGGTACAGGAGTCGACTGCCGCCACTCAGGCGCCGGTGCTCTCGCAGCAAGTCTCGTTTCCGGGTGCCGCTGGAGTGTCTTGTACGTGGGATATGCCCCCTCTGCCTGCGGAAGATCAATATGGATACGGGGATCAGCCTCCAGCGTCTACCCTGTTGATGACCAGCAATGACCCCTCGAATCCCGCTGTAGGTCAAATCTAGATAAAGCGTCGCTATCCCCACTCACATCGGTCTTATAGATGAGTCTCCTACAGATCGACCCGTTTCTCCCGGTTAGTACCCCCGATCGTAAACCGTGTAAGCCTGCCAACCTAACTCTCACTAGAGAGAATTTCCTCCCCTCACTTCGACGGGCTACTACGATGTACCTACCTACACGCCCCTGGACGAGACGCACCCTGGTTTCCTCGGTCCGCAACAGCCGCTGCCTTCTTTTCTCCCTTCCCAGGCCCAGCTACAGGAGAACGAATATCACATTGATCCTAGCTCAAGAGTTTCTGTCCCGGAGTTGAACAACTGGTCAGTTAGGCTGGAGACTACTCTTGAGAATGCTCCTGCTGATAACGAACTAGTGATGAAGGCGTGTATGACTGGGGTAGGCCCCTGCAGTGGCGTGATTTCAGCTGGATGTGAGGTCGAAGTGAGGGATCTGACCTGGCACCACCATTGCCAGAAAGCGCTTTTCGTCGGGGACGCTGCGTTGGTTTCAGAAAGAGTAGAGGCTGACGAGGGTGGCTATATACGTCTGGCCGTGGCCGAAGATGTGACCACAGCCGGAGAGGCAGGTTGGTGGACCGTCATTTTCCTCTCTTCTAAAAAGACCGGAGGAATTCATGTTTTCTGAACCATGGGGTGCCGTACCGGTTGACTGATCTGACTCCGTTGCTCTTTCCTCATATCCTCCCTTCACTGCATACAATCTCATACCCCTCGGTTGTCTTACATTCACCCCATGCACTTGTCATCCGTTACTTCGTGCTCTCATTGTCTAGTATCGTTACATTTTAAGAGTCCCAAGATGCAGTTGACCTGGCTCGCAACCGTTGTTATCTGGACAATTCCAGCCGCCCTGGGAAGGGAACAGGTCTGTCCTGAACCTTGCGCCGTCGACCCGAGCAGATGGACTCCTTTTTCATCATTGCAAAGATTAGACGCCTGTGACCATCCGATACTATTGCACATTTTCCCGAATAGAGTTTCCGACGCTCCTGATGCTGCGTTTGAAATGCTCGCTTGTACCTTGGATGACGCCCAGGATATCACCGCCGAATCGATATCACTGATGACAGGCGATAGTGACGACTCCGAAACTAAACAGCGTGACCTACTCCTTGACAATCTGCAGAAACAGTTAGCCCAGATACCGACGGGACATACTCGCAGCCTGCTTTTGTACCTCAATACCACCTCCCTCGGTTTCTACAGCGGTCATACGGTTGGAAATGCATTGCCCACATCGGCCATCAAACGCCTGAGAGACCGAAGAGCGGATAATACAAGCAAAGGCGTTGCAATACAGCGGTGCGGTAAAGATGGAGACGCCGACGACAGCTTTGGTATAGCGATTGGTAAAACCGGGGTCATGGAAACTATCAAGGAAGCCATCAACCTATGGGCCAACGGACGGTGTATGGAGCATGACGACGATAGGTTTCACATCGAGAACTTCCCTGCCCACACGCAGTCAGTAGGTGTGGATTCACACAATAACGGGACTAACGGGCGCTCGAAATCTACCTGTTCAAAGATATCAGTCGAGCCAGGAGACTCGTGCAAGACGTTGGCTGAAAGGTGTGGCATCCCAGGAGACGACCTTGTGACCTATAACCACGATAATGGCCTATGCGCGTCATTGGTGGCAGGACAGGAGGTATGCTGCTCAAGCAGGCAATGTGCACATGGGAAACCAAGCATCCACGAAGATGGCTCCTGTGCGACGTACTTAACGGCCACCAATGACAACTGTCACTCCATCGCCAAGGACCACTCCCTGAATGAATCTGATATTAGCTATTTCAACAATGGGAAAACCTGGGGCTGGGCTGGCTGTGAGCTGATCCATGCCGGGCTGAGGATCTGCGTAAGCGAAGGCTATCCCCCAATGCCTGTTGAAAACCCGGATGCCGTTTGCGGTCCAACTGTACCAGGAACGGGAATGCCAATAAATGGCACACTCCTCGCTGCTTTGAATCCTTGTCCTTTGAATGCATGCTGCAATACTCTTGGTGAGTGTGGCGTATCTCCGGACTTTTGCATCTACGAAGAAGGGCCAACCGGAAACCCTGGGACTGCCCGCCCGGGCCAGAAAGGGTGCATCTCGAACTGCGGCATGGACATACTGGACAACTCCGAGGCGCCGGCTGAGTTTATGAAGATTGGTTATTACCAGTCTTTCAACTTTCAGCGGCCATGCCTTACCCTCCATGCAGCGGACATCGACGTTGACGACTACTCCCACATCCATTGGGCTTTTGCCACTATTAACAGCACGTTTCATATAGGAATCAACGACACCTACCAGCAGTGGCCAGACTTTCTCGCGCTAGACGGGGTGAAACGGATCATCTCGTTTGGAGGGTGGGGATACACTATCAACGCTGCAACTTACGACGTGCTCCGCCAGGCCATGATGCCCGAAAACGTCGATAGCTTCATCGCCAACATCATGTCTTTCGTCGAAGAAAGCGGCATGGACGGAGTAGACTTCGATTGGGAGTATCCAGGGGTAGGTTCTCGTCGAGCTTTCTCCCGCCCTTGCTCACCCGTCCCAGGCGTCAGATTTGCCCAGCGTGTCCGTAGGGCTATCATCGGACGGGCCAAACTACCTGAATTTCTTGAAGAAGCTGAGGGCAGTCTTCCCGCCCGACAAGTCTATATCATTTGCCGCGCCGGCGAGTTACTGGTTTCTGAGGGCGTTTCCAATCGCAGAGATGTGGCAGCACGTGGACTACATCGTTTACATGACATACGACTTCCACGGTAAGAGTGCGCCCTCAGTGACGGAGGCATACTGACAGATCAGGCCAATGGGAATACCCCACCTCGCGCATTCAAGACTGGTGTCCTGCGGGAAACTGCCTGCGGAGCCATAGTACGTTTCTCTCCAGTGGTTTTGGTGTCATCTTCTGACCAAGCAGTGAATCTGACTGAGACGGAATACGCACTGGCAATGAGTATGTACACGAGATGTCGTTGAGCACATCCGACTGACCGACGTAGTTACCAAAGCAGGAGTACCCCGAAATAAGGTCGCCGTGGGCGTGGCCAGTTACGGGCGTGCGTTTGGCATGAGCGAGATTGGCTGCACTCGGCCGGAGTGTACATTTGACGGTCCACAAACAACGGCAATTCCAGGGCCTTGCACGCGGACGCCTGGTATCCTGGCGAATGCTGAGATTGAGCGTATTATGAGCGAGGGCGACATCAACGAGTCCTACTACGACGCTGGTTCCGACTCGAATATCCTTGTGTACAACGACACTCAGTGGGTGTCGTACATGAATGAGAGCACGATGAGGAAGCGGGCTGGATACTACCAGAGTCTGAGATTCGCTGGCTATGTAAACTGGGCCATTGATCTGACGGAGTGGAACGAGGATGAAGATTCCGAGGAATGACAGACGGAAAAGCGCTGGATGAGTGGTGATGGAACACCAAGTGACTTATACTTACCTTATACGTTAATGTGATCCTGACTCAAATCGATTTCTCTGAGCCTCCTGTGTACCCTAATGAGGATAGATAGCATCCACAGATGTCTGACATGGAAAGACAGCAAGGTGGAATGCAATGAAGGTATGTATCAACCACTGAAGCCTCAGTCGGGGCTGTAGAGCTCGCCCGTCGGCTCTGAATCGGGGTCTCTACCAGGTAGACCCTAATCAACGGCTTGAGTTGGATAAGCAATACATGCCCCTGCAACGGGGGCTCGGTTGACCGTTGTTTTTTGTTCTTTTCTTCCGTGCATCATGGATGTTGCTGGTGATTGATTATTGATGCCGGGGTTTACCCCTCCTATATACGCCTGGCAGTGTCAACAGCAGTCCTCCTCCACTCTTGGTGCAAGCCCAGCTCCGACCTGATCGGCTGGAATCTTACCGTGGATGATCGGATCGACTCCATCGACATCGTCAGCCCGAGTGGGTCACCACGGATCCTTCTGCCGCCATCTCGAATGAGCTTCGACGGTGCACTGGACCGGGGCCTACCTAGTCTAGTGCGTGGGGGCTGAGCTGCGGGAACTCGAAGCTCATTTTCAGCTCCTGCGCATTGCACCATCGCCCACGTACAGTCTCGAGCTATCCAAATGGTCCTGCTCGGCGTCAAGGCCTGCCCGAGCGACGAGATCCGACTTGCATCGCTTGGATCGAAAATGAACATGTCAATCATGCCACGGCACCTCCTGCGGCTTGCAGCTGCCATGGGCGCTCTCCTCCTCCTGGCCTTCCTGCACATGAATTTCAATGGAGAGCCCTCACCGATGACTGAGGCCGTCCGCTCAAGCAACAAGACTGCACTGTGCACCGACTTTGATCCCGCGCTCGTCTCTGAAAAATTGCATTCGTTGATCGAGCATGGCGGGCACGCATACACCAACGACGAAATCTCCGACTTTGTATGCACGATCATGAACCACCGGATGGATCTCACAGCCAAACTCGACTGCTCCACCATCATCTCCTCGCGATACGAGCACCTCCAACGGCTCCCCTCGACCTCCCGCCCCCAAATCCAATACTTCTTCGCTCTGGACCTGCACCAAGCCGTCCACGTCATCCTCCCGCTCATGGGCTCCATCATCCAAGCCATCCGCTACCTAGGACCACAGCACTGCGCCCTCTCCATCGTCGAGGGCCGCTCGACAGACGGCACCTACGGCATTCTCGCCGGCCTAAAGACCGAGCTCGCCTCCCTGGGCGTCCCCTACTTTCTGACCCGAAGCTACCTGGACCCCAAAGCCGCCGGCGAGGACCGCATCACCGTCCTCGCCCACCTCCGCAACGTCGCCCTCACCCCGCTCCTCCAAGAAAGCCAAAGCAAGACCAGCCGCCTCTCCCGGACCCCCTCCATCATCTTCATCAACGACATCGTCCTCTGCCCCGAAGATATCCTCGAACTCCTCCACCAGCAAACCACCCAATCCGCATCCATGTCCTGTGCCTTCGACTGGAACTCCCCTCCGGCGGCCCCGGGCCAACCGGGCTCCTTCTACGACTCCTGGGTCTCCCGCTCCATGTCCGGAAACCTTTTCTTCGAAGTCACCCACGACGCCAGCCACTGGCTTCCCGACGACATGTTCTTCGACCACCCGGCCTCCGCATCCCGCTGGGCCCAGGCCCTCCCGATCCAGGTCTACTCCTGCTGGGGCGGCATGGTCGTCCTCGACGCCGAGCCCTTCCTATCCGGGCAGATTGCGTTCCGCTCCGCGGAGAAGCAGGAGGAATGCTTCATGGGCGAGCCGATGACCCTGGCGAGGGATCTGTGGAGGTTAGGCAATGGCCGGGGCCGGATTCTGGCGGTGCCGACGGTGAATGTGGCGTATGAGTATGCGGATGCGAGGGCCGCAAAGGAGGCTCGCGGGTATGTGGCGCGGATTGTGGAGCACAAGGCGTATAATGTTGATGCGGAGCGCGTGGACTGGAAACCGAGCCCGCCGCCGATGGTTAAGTGTATGCCGGTTTTTGAGAGGCAGTGGTGGGTTAGTTCGGTTTGAGGGGGTGACCCTGTCTAGAATGGTGTATAGGACTTCGATCCAGGTAGGTCGTCTTGATGTGTTCACGTTTGTGTCCAGGTAGTCGTTGAATAAATGATCGACCTCGATTCAGTATGGATATTCTAAGCCTGTTAAGCCCGGTAATCAAATGGGCGTCTGCGGCTCCTTAAGTCCGTTGCCCAGAGAGATCACGGGCTGGACCTCCTTTCTCTGGATCAGAATCGTCGTTGCTGTTGGGAAACATGGAAGACTCTGTTAAACAGCCAGAGCCCTCTTTGTCTGAAGGGGTCGCTTAATTGTGGTGATGCAACCACCGCTCATCCCATGGATACCGTGGAGTTGACGGTCGAAGTAGATGCCAGAGGATATGTAGAGTAGTATCTCTGAACAGAGACATGTCTGAGCAGAGGCTTAGGCATTTATATTTGAACAGAAGCATACAGAATGAGGATGAGCAGGTCCAGCTATCTGCCATTCCTCTAGTCCTCTTAAATCAGGATAAATGGACACTATACACCCCCCTGCTATTGGCTGTTTTCGAGCAGTATATGATTACCGAATCAGGCAAAGCTAGGCCCACCCCCACCGCCACCCCCCGCCCCCTCCTCCAACCTTACCTGTACCTAGGTAACCTTTCTGGTAGTGTACTAACCTGCTGCAATGTGGTAAAGGGACAACAAGACATCCTGTTAGAATGTTAGCTGGGCAATCCCAATCGCTTCGCTGTTCGGTCTGCTCTCGCACTTTTTCTCGCCTCGAGCACCTTCACCGCCATGCGCGGACCCGTAGGACTCTTCCCTACCCTATGCTCTGGTGCAACTCTCCAGTAATAGGGCTAATGGATTTGGAAAGATACTGGTGAACGACCCTTCAAGTGCGCTTGCGGTCTTTCATTCACCCGCCGTGATCTTCTCACGCGTCACCGGCGCCTCCGACACCCCAGCAGGCAAGATACCCCCCGAATCATCATATTCAATTTGATCTGATATATGATCAAGGGACGTCAGAGCTCCTCACCATCACTCAGAATCACTTCTAGGCCAAGCATGTGGCGGTCATATGCCAGGTGCAGTGCAGGATCTGCCAGGTCTGCCGGCCACCGAACCAATGCCCCTGACTCCGGCCAGCTCATGACCCAGCACCGTCAGGGCGGGCAACTCCCTCGCCGAGCCGATGGGGGAACATCTGACCCTGGATCCCGTTCAGGACTTCACGGATTTTGTAGATACTATAGGTCTCAGTTCAGACTGGAGCATGTTTGAAATACCGCAAATTGAGAGTGGCCAACTGCTCACACTCTTACCAATGCAGGAATCATCCGTCCCTCGTCTGGACGCTATCAGTCCAGAAATTCGACAGGGGGATCCAGAGTTTCCCAGGGCGCCAGAACGGCGAATATCCATGCCGTGCTCCTTGGATGACGATGCCATGATGAGAGAGGAGGAAGAGGAACCGAGTATGTCTACTATGTTTCCTGGCTTGTCGGGGCCGACAGGAGACCGGAGCTAATCTCAGATACTTTCAGCCGCGTATATTGACATGCGAGATGGCCTCCCACAGTGTAGTGTTACGAAATCACAGTATACAGTACTGCTGGAGAGCATCGAAGAGTTCCGGACAGTGATTCCGGACTTTGCGTTGCCCTCCCGCCATGCACTCACCAGGTTCATCTCGGGTTATTTTGACGGGTTTCACAATCATCTACCGTTTGTTCATCTCCCCACGTTCAGCCTCCGCGAATGCGCCCCCGAGTTTATCTTGGCAGTTGCGGCGGTTGGCGCCCAGTATAGGTTTGAGAGCCCGGTGGGGTGGTCCCTATTCGATGCAGCCAAAGCTATATCCATGGAGCAAGCACGCCGTCGCACCCGCAAGTATTCCGAGGAAGTGGTGGGCTCGAGGGTGGCCAACCCCTACAGCCCACGGCCTCCATATAACCTCAGCGAGAAGGCAAAATGGAGCCGTCTGCAGACCGTCAGAGCCCTTTTGCTCCTGATCGTCTTTGCAACCTGGGACGACGACCCTGAATTGCTCCGCGAAGCCATCGGGTTTCAGACTATCCTCGCGGGCTGTCTCCGGGAGAGCACCTTTACCGAGCGCACCGATACGGATACTCCTCGGGACTGGTATGACTGGGCCAGGGTGGAAGGGGACAGACGGGTCAAGCTGGTGGTGTTCTGCTATTTGACTCTGCAGGCGATCGTCTACAACATCCCGCCCACCATCCTCAACGACGAGATCCACTTGCGGCTACCCTGCTCGTCCATCCAGTGGAATGCGAAGTCCGCCCGTGAGTGGGCTCGGATTCGTCGTTCGACCGAGGACCGTGAACCGCTTTTCCAAGACGCCCTCGCGACGTTGCTGACCAACTGCCAATTCCCGGCCCCTCAGTCGTACTTCGCATCGCCGCTGGGCAACTTCGTCCTCATCCACGCCCTTCTGCAGCGGTTATTCATGATTCAACAGCTGACCGCCGCGCCGCATCCAGCTTGCGTCGATAGCCTACATGGGCAGTTAGAGTAAGTGATCCCTATCTCCGACACTGGTCTTGTCCCCATAACCCATACCTATTCAATCCGATAGATGTGCTCTTCATCGGTGGAAGCTGGGCTGGCAGTGTGCTCCCGAATCCAGCCTCGACCCACACAACCCCAGCGGTCCCATTCCATTCACGTCGACCGGATTCCTGGCTTTAGCGTACGTCCGCCTGGTCTGCGATCTCGGGCCCCATCGAGCGCTGAGCTCGCGTGATCCGACTCGCATCGCGGCAGCGCTTGCCCAACTGCCCCCTGTAGATCGCAATCCGCGCCTGATCCCGGCACTCCTGCATTCTGCCCATGCCCTCAGCATCCCGGTCAAGCTGGGCGTGGAGTTTGTCGCCAAAAGCCAGCACTTTTCCTGGAGTGTCCAGCAATGCGTCTGCAGTCTGGAATGCGCCGTCTTCCTGAGTCGATGGCTGCATCAGATCGGCCAATCCAAGGACCATCATCCATTGTGTGGTGAGTCACCTCACCCCGAACCGGAGCTTGCTAATCACGATCGATACGTTAGAAAGCGAACAGCGTCTTTTACTCTGGACCAGTCGCATTGTGGCGGAGTCACCGGTCCACCCGTCTCACGCCCAAACAGCTGCCGGCTCGTCCAATCCCGCCACGGAACTCGATCCCTTCGCCTTGGGACTTCGCGTGGTTCAGATCTGGGCGAGGATATTCAAAGGGAATACGAGCTGGAGGTTGGTCAACATCCTCGGGGAGAGTCTGGAGCTGCTAGCGTCAATGATGCAGAATGGCTCCCTGTGGTCCAACGTGTCGGGTACTGCCTCTGGGGATCACATTACGGGGGAATCCGAAAGATAATGCGTATTCGATTGTTTCCCAGGTTGATCAGAGAATCCTGAGGGGTCACCACTGGGGGTGGGGGTGGGGGTGGGTCTAAGCTACCTTACCAACCAAGCCAACGATCCAGATCCTTACAGTTGTTCTTAGTATTTCCAAAGGTTCTCTGATGGCGTTATTGGAAGTCGATTAACTCTCTGTCCTGGGGTATATAAATCCCTTTATGAACGCCGGTAGTCGTCCATTTTCACACCCCCCAGCCCAACGCGCCACGTTGCCTGATCCATACATCCATACATATATATATATATATAATCGCTTTCCCATCCGTCCCCGCAAGCAACTGAGCCAGAATGTCGATAGATCTTCGCGAGTGAGCGATTGCCATCACTCGGCACCTCAATACATTCGATATCGACGCTATCCGCGGCCTGCTGTCTGATTCCCCCGACTTCCATTTCCAATTCGGTCCCGAATCGGCCCTCGCCGCGCTGGGGAAGCCGGGCGGCTTCAACAAGGAAGAGGTGCTCGAATTCTTCGCCAACCACCGTGGGATCGTCAAACAGTTCAATGTGAGCATTGACAAAAACAATCCAGCTTTAACGGCCTCTTGCTATATTAACCAACCGTTCTAGTTTCTGGAGCCAGACTTCGTGGTCGAGGGCGACCGCAGCGTGGCGTACCACACCCGATCTGATGTAGGTTTCATACAGTATCAATGCACGCCGACGGGACCCCGAGGAGGACCCAAAAAAA